>JAPMUY010001605.1:0-132500 GCA_026901105.3 Galaxias olidus | reverse complement strand
TGTGTGTGCCAGTGGTGTTGGGTTGTGGGATTGTAACACAATCTGCTAGCCATACTTTAATAAGGTATTGGAACAGCTGTGTTAATAAGTTAATGTTAAGTAATGTTTTTATTTGTTTTAATTTGTTATGCACATATGAACTATCTACTTATATGTTGTGCTTTCATCCATCATACTTACTGATATCAAGAGAGTTTTATCATAAGTTTGATCATTATCCTTTCCCTAAAAATGATCTGTGATGCTTAAGTAAGAAACCATGTCAAACTAACCATTCTAGGTCTAACTGTCTTATTAAAGCTGTTCTAGGGTAAAGTTGACCGATTTAAACCAAATCTTATTGATTACTAAAACTGGCTCGCAAGCTAACTAGGTGGTGCGAATAGTGAGGGTTGATTGGCTGAGTGATCTGTCTGTCACAAGTGGTGGCCACCTTGGCAGTTACATTAAATACCTTCCCAAAAAGTGTTGAGTTCATTAACTGTAAAATAAGACAATCTAATGTGTGCCCTTTTATCCGAACAGGTTTATGATTAAACAAAGAATAAATTCATTCAAGTCTTCTTTCATCAGAGTGATTAGCCATTAGTGGGGATTAGCCATAGATTAGCCATAGAGAAGGGAGGGAGGTGTTTACCGTAGTGTTTGAGTAGTTAGTAATGATAGCCACTGCAGGCCTGTCAGTGAAACAGCAGCAGCCATTAATGTGCTGTGTGAGTAATCTCTCCCATTACGCAGTGACGTGTAAAATGGCTGGGTTTGAATGTGTCACCGAAAGGTTGCTTTTTTAGACTGCAGGGCTAAAAAAAGGTGTACGGTCTGCAAAGATGCTCGCTAGCAATACAATAGCACCTATAGGAAGCCATGCCTCACATACAGAACAGCCATGGTGTGTAAAAAGTTATCAGAGAAAACATACAGAGAACACAAGTTATGTGAGTTTTATTATTTGCTTTTGTGCAAAATACTGCCAAGTCTATGCTGCCCGTTGCAAAACCTCCCTCGCTCCCCTCCAGAGTCGTTTGTAAATAGCAACCTCCACTTCCTGGCCTCTCCAGGGGTGGTATTGGCGTGGGGGCGAACACAAAGGCCTCGCTCAGCTCCGCCACGGATCCCGCTTATTTAATCATTAGTGTTCATGTTGCTTCCAGACTCGAGGGGGTCGCCAAAGGGTCAATTATCTATTAGGGGGCAGACTTGGACTGAGGATATGATCTGCTAATTCATGCAGGGGGGCTCACCAGATTGGCTTAGGAGCTAATTACACATTGTCTGAATGTGGCCTCTCCTCTTTCCCACAGTCCAGACTATGATGGAAGACTGCAGCTAATTATAGCGCGAAGCAATGCAACGAGTGAAGGTACTTTTCCCCCTGGTATATGTGAGTTAAAGAGTTTTCTGGTAAAAAAAATGTATTAATCTGAAAATAAATATTTCATTATTGTGCCTCGTTTTAACAAGATGTCTCGTTTTAACAAGGGGCCTGGAGTGTCATGGTCACAATGTAAATTACACAGAATAACCTTTTGCTAATGGTTTTACATACCGTACTAAGGAATTGTACTAGATAACCTATCCGTTAGCTAATGGTTTTACATACCGTACTAAGGTATTGTAATAGACAACCTATCTCAGAGGAGCTTATGAGAATCACATGAAGACAAGGAGACTAGAGGCTTAACAGAACAATGTTTTGGTATAAACTTCTATCAGTCACACACATATAGACGCTAAACCCATCATTAGAAACCCCACAGGAGACTGACACTCTGCTGTCTCACACAGCTACAGTTTAAAACCCTTAATGTCGCTCAACTTAAAGGAGCCCAATTGAGAGAGAGACAGGGAGATAGAGAGAGAGAGAGAAACGGAGGCTGCTCCCCCTGTGTATGTTTGCTTGCGTGTGTGTGCGCGTGTCAGTGTCCGTGTGTATGTGTGTATGTCTGTGTGTGTGTGTGTGTGTATGTGTGTGTGTGTCTGAGTGTGTCTGTGTGTGTGTGTGTGTATGTGTGTGTGACTTGTGTATCTGTGTATGTGTGTTTGCTTGTGTTTTGTTTGCGTGTTCATGTGCGAGTGTGTGTGTTATGTTTGCGTGTTTGTGTGTGTGTGTGCGTGTTAAAGAAAATGAAAGAGTGAGATGGGGATTTGTTTGTGTGTATGTGTGTATGTGTTTTGTTTGTGTGTACGTGTGTGTGTGTGTGTGTTTCGTTTGTGTGTACGTGTGTGTGTGTGTGTGTGTGTGTGTGTTTCGTTTGTGTGTACGTGTGTGTGTGTGTGTGTGTGTGTGTGTGATCTGAATTGCAATGCACGCTGCAAGCTACAAGGGGAGATAGGGGAGCTTTTAAGATTTATGTGTGGGCGGTTGGCTGTTCCCAACAGCGGTTTGGAGGATGGGGTGAACCACAGTAACAAACCAACATATCTCATTGGTGTTTCTCTTTATAGACCACTTTTTAACATATAGGGAAAACGAAGCTCTCCTCGTAAATAAAAATACACATTAAGCGTGGTGGCTTGGGGCAGGTTGTGGTATATTTAGTTGACAGGGTTTGGAGTGCATGGCTCTGGTAATTAAATGGCGTGTGTGGTGGTGTATCTGTGGACAGAAGACACGCTATCACAAAAGACAACATTAGTTGTGAAAAGCAAAATGTATTTATGAGTTAAATAAAATATGGGATAGTTACATGATTACTACCTCAAATATATAAGTAAATATATACTGTAAGTATAGAAGTATGGTGCAGTCTGAAATGCTAGCAATTGAAATGCTGAATTCAGTCTCCTGGTGGAACCCTTTTTTAATGGCATCATTTATTGTGGATGCTGGATGTAAACTCTGCTTTCTCATTGTGGTCTGCAGTAAGTGTGGTCTCAAAAGCCAATTGACTGGATCGATCTGAGCCTCCCACGTTTAATGAAGAGGGCTCCGGACAATGACAAGCTGCAAATGAGCCTATGGATAACTACCTACCCACCTCAAAAGCACAGTCACACTCTAAGCTGAGTCTATGAATAACTACCTACCCACCTCAATATCACACAGTTACACTCTAAGCTGAGTCTATGGATAACTACCTACCCACCTCAAAGCACACAGTCACACTCAAAGCTGAGCCTATGGATGACTACCTAACTGCTTCAATATCACACAGTCACACAGTCGCTCGGCTCCGCTCTAATGCAGGGTTTGCCATCAGCAATGACTCGGGACTGAGATGGTATGGGAAGCAAACTAAAAATAATACCAAGATGAATAAACGTGTTTTTTTTTGTTTTTTTTTTTAAAGGCCAGTTGTTACTTAGTGGGCTAAAAGACTAAGTGATGTTGAGCCCATATAACCTGTACCTCCAGTGATTCACCCCCCTGATGAAATGACTTTGTCTCTGTCTCCGTGTGGGATTAAAGGGCAGAAGCCTTTAGGAGTCGTCCACGCAGAGCAGCAGGTCCACACATCTCTCTGTCCCTTTCAGCTGGACCTCTCTGATCATTCACAGGGGAATTGGTCAAATGCTGGACTCGTGGTAAAGTGTGTAGTGTTTCTCAAAGTCCAGAGACTCCTTGGGCTGATTACAGATACACATTACATTACCTTACATTACCTTACATTACACTACATTACATTCATTTAGCAGACGCTTTTATCCAAAGCGACTTTCAAAAAAATTGTGCTTTCAAAAAGAGAAGGTAAAAAAAAAACACAAGTTGGGTAGATAAAATAAGTGCATCCCTGACCTAATCACCTAGATAAGTGCTAAGCTAGTGCTAAGGACTTGGCTGATGACTGCCAAGATGGCAAACTGTTGCTTGAAGCTGAATAGGAACAGGTCTCAAAGGGTTTCTACTCAAAGTTTAACATCTGAAAGAGACTGAAGCTGCGGTGAAAGTTAATCATGAGAGTTAAGAGAAACCAAATGAAGTATGAAATGACTCATAACCCTCATTATGATGTAAAATAATGAATTTCCTAGGGACTTCCAATCGGAGATCCAATCAAAGAAGATTTATTCAGTGTTTTAGACATCAAGGTCGCTGCTAGCTCTGATTCTCATGACGTAGACATACCTGGCATGAAAAGTATATATGTACACAGGTGAGTATATCATATATAGTACAAGTATACATAATGTTTGTTAACACGTAGACATATATGGAAAGGAAGAAGACAAGCAGGCTTCCTGATGGTAAGAGTGTCCAAGGTCCACCCTTGTAGTCTAGTCCAAACCGTATTTGATTTCAGATCGCAAGATCTCCTGTAGCTGTTTAAGTATATGCAGAATTGATCTAAGAGCGTACAGATGTATACAGGGCATACCATAGGACCATTTGGTTTTGTTCGCAGACAATCGCTGCTTGAGAGTCCTTTAAAATGCTTAGCATTCATTAGAGTCACAATGCAGTGGTTTCGATTGACCAGAGGTGACAACTGATTCACTTGAGAATACCTCTCTCTCTCTCTCTCTCTCTCTCTCTCTCTCGCTCCATCTCTCCGTCTCTCTTTCTCTGTGTGTCTATCTCTCTATCTATGTCTCTCTCTGTCTTCCCCCCTCTCTCTGCCTCTCTCTCTCTCTTTCTCTCTCTCTCTGTCTCTCTCTTTTTCTCTCTTTCTCACTGTGTGTGTCCGTCTATCTCTCTATCTATGACTCCCACCCCCCTCTCCCTCTCTCGCGCGCGCTGTCCTCTCTCCACCTCTTGTTCGCTCTTTCTATTTACTATCTCTCCTTAACTTTCGCGTTCTCTCGCTTCCTCCTTTTTCGTTGATGAGGGGGCCAGATAAGACACTCTTTAAGAAAACAGCTTCTCCTGTCAGGTCTCTAAGCAGGTGTTAGGAGCAGATAAGATAACTAGAAACATCCCAGAGGAATGCCACAGCACACGTCTCACACGACACCGAATGAACCACGGACCACCCAGATGACGTTCCCAGCCATGTGGCCTTCCCTGCTCCTCTTCCGACTCCGGAAACACTGCGCTTCTCGTTCTCCGTGGTTGCATACGGAATTGTGAAAATCCTCCTATCTGCAAAGCTTTGGTTAAGGGTCGAGTGGTGGTGTGCACCAGGCCTAGTGTCGCGCCAGAGTTCTATCCTCTCCACTCCATCCTGTTTGGAAATCACAGCTATGGCTGAAGTGTCTGAGTTCTATACAAAATACGTCTATTCTCTTTGGCACAATTACTGTAAAAGAACGTTTTTATTTAGATTATACAGAGTTTTTTATAATGTGATATATATACAGTATATATATTTATTAATGGTCAGACATAATAACGTGTACACCAAAACGCTCATGGCCTTTCTTCTGATCTACGGTGATAAGTAGGCTACAGAGGGATGAAATAATAACAATAACACTAAATATAAATAAGGCCTCTCCAATAGCATGTTCAACATGCACTGGTTTAGAGTGTAAGGGTGTACAGGGTGGCAAGGGTTTGAAAGTAGTTTTTATATAGTTTTACTTTTTTATTTGAATAGTAATGTTCCTGCTGACCAGAGGACAGAGGAGACAGTGGCTAGTGTCTGCTGGACTGGCAGCCGATTGTTAACCCCTTCCAGTCTGGAAGGGGAAAGTTCACAGCTTTCTGCACACACTGAGTAACACCAGACTTACATTGTAAAAGGAATGTTGGATGTTTTTATTTATGTTTATTTTATTTTACCATTATATCACACTTGATGGGACAACTATTTTAACACAAGTGCCATGTCTAATTCAACTTATTCAACTTATTGAATGATCCTATTCATCATTTTGACGTTAGCTTTCATTGTTTGCCAAGCTCCCTTGGATTTTTTTGTGTAAGGTTTTTGGTATTTTGGCAGAGCCAGAATATACAGTAGTGTGTTTGAGAAACTGTTTTTGTTTTTTCCCGTGATGTTCGGAGACCAATCAGAGCCTAAAACAAGGCCTCATGGGTAACGGAATGCAGCGTGGTGACAGCTGCATTCTACAAGCTTCACACAACACACAGAGTGACTGACTGTCTGTGCAGAAAGAAAAGAGATAGAAAGAGAGAAGAAAAAGAGGGAAGAAAAGAGAGAAAGAAATAGGTGTTCCACTGCTGAAATGAAATGCCAGTTTAAAATCCCCTCTGCTCTTTCTTTGCAATGAATGTTATTGCGCAAACTTTGTGGCCAAATAGCAGGGGAAATTACAATATTAAAATGTTGTAATTTACCAAAGCCGGAAAATTTGTATCTTACTGTTAATTAAAACATGTCTTTATCATAATAGGAAACTTGTTTTTGAATATGAACAAGAGTTTACTGGATAAAAGGATAGTTCACTCATTTTCTAAAACGATATATATGTCATTTAGGCTAAATTAAGTAAGTATATTGAACAAGTTCGGGTCCTAGGATCAATATAAGTGAAATTCCCATAATTTGTGGTATACAATGAAAACCATCTCAAAAGATCTTGTATTGTTTTAATGTTGGAGTATAAGGCATAAACAGTACAGTCAGAATAAAGACTTACAGTCTTTCCGTTTGTCTGGCAATTCACAGACCTGAGCGATGGCCAGTGATATCACTGTCTTTACAGATAGGAACGGTTTAAATTTGGAAAGCCAATCAGGGCCATCAGTGGAAAGGTCAGGTGACAAGAAGTGGTGAGCCTCATATGCTAGCCCTCGCTGTTCTCCCCAGGGAATGATGGTGAACACAGCAACCCTGCGGACAGCCGTCAAAACAACTGTTTCGCTTAATTGGCTAAGCAGGGCTCACATCATTGTTGGTCGAACTGTCGGGGAGGTGAGACAAGGTGCGAAGCAAGGATAGGAGCACAGTGAGTTGCATTCGATTGTGTGATATAAACACAACATTTAGCAGCTCTTTATCCATGTAAAAAAGGTTTGCAGCATAAAAACATGATCAGTTAAGTGTTTGAGAGTTTTAAAGAAGAGATGACAACACATTACACATGTCAACCTCAGCCATTGTGGACACAAATAACAAAACCAAAAACGTTTTTTTGCTTTTTGCTTGATTCACACCACAGTATTCCAGGAACCGTTAGTGTACTGTCATTTGACAAAAGAAAAAGTTCAGAACCTCGTACAAGACTTATTCATCTTTCAGCTTGCGAAGAAAGGGATGCGTGTAAGAACATTCAAAGCTCTTATCTCCTCATGTCCTTTTGAAAAGCAAGGATTTCCCTGGATGCACAATGACCCTCCCTCTGACCACCCCCCCCCCCAAGCACAAACACACACTTTCATCTTCACAGAGACAGAGATGCTTTGTTCACAGAGATAATATATGCTAGAGGTTTCCCCACGGTTTGAATGAACAGTCTTTTGAACAGTCCACTAATAAGACCCTATACCCCAGAGGATTACCTGCGGCCTTGACCCCTTTATGACCTTTCTGTAAACTCAATGTGCCAGTACTCGAAGCCAAGATAAAACGGCTAAGTATTAGCTTTGCACAGACAATGAAGCACAATCAGAAAGTCTTACAGACAGTGTTAGCTGTTGGATTCATTGTTGTCTTCACACACATATGTTGATATAAATATTACATATTTTTTAAACCAGTAAGTGGTTGTGTCTTTTGGATCGTACATTGTAAAATTGTATACATTTTAAATCAATTATATTGAAAAAATATTCATATTGGGCAGATAACAACTAATTTACCTTTCTTTTATAGTAATCATGGCTATGATATTCACAAACATTTATATTTCTATATATTTTGATAACGCACACATTATGTACAATTACAATCTTTCATTAAGTATGGAATAAATCCATATCAATTAGAAATGAGAAAAGTGCTATATAAATACAATGTATTCTTTTTATAATATCAGAGCTCGTTAGTTTCTGAGGTCCCCTCGGTTGTGATAACAAATAAGTGTTTCGTGGGAGCCAGAGATTAGTGAGGACATTATCTGCCATCCCTGAGCCAATACTCACAGTGAAGACACATTGTGTGTCATCGCTAATGACGTTTCTTAGTGACAGTCCTGCTCTTCAGTGTATTGCTGAATTCATTTTTATTCTATAATGGCGGTCCTTCCTCCTCCTCCTCTTCCTCCTCCTCCTCTTCTCAGCTGGTCTGGAGGTGGCAGTGATGTGCGCTCACCAACAGGGACTCCTGTGGATTCTCAAAGGTTAGTCACTCTGGAACCATCTCAGGCACGCACACATACACACACACACAAACACACAGACACACACACACACACACACACACACAAACCATCAGACAGACACACAAACACACACACACACAGGTGTTCACACTATTAATATGAACACACATACTAACACTCTCTTTCTTTCGTTCTCTCGCTTTCTCTCTCCACAGGCCATCACTCCTGACATTAAGAAGAAAACAGCGTGCAGTGAGTAAAAGAAAAGGGAGAGTAAGACAAGTATTTGATTTGCGTGTCATTGGGAAAGCACAACACACTAAGAGGTCTGCTCATTTACATCAGGGGGAGCCAGCAAGCTAACAGGACCAGACACATCAGTCCTACACTCACACAGAGATCCACATTCAGACCTATACACCACTCTGCCTTTCATGCAATTTTTACATCTTTTTCTGCTTGAAGGCCACACACATACCTTCATTCTCATAATCATTCATGATCCTTTTTGTGTGCAATCAGTTACTTACATCCAACCACAGTGCACCAGCAGAAATGTACTGTTGCATTGTTGCTTCGCTGGCTTCTGACACTATCATTACCTAGAGGAACATTCGATAGTGACAACAAAAGTTTAGGTTCAGGCTAATCATATATGTGAATTGTAAACACAAGCTAAGTGGCCAATAAAAAAATGTCCAACATTCAAATTTTGGTGACAAAATTATTAAAAGTTTCAACTATCCATGGAATCTAGCTATTCAGAGATGGGCATGCGCATTTAAGTGAATGCATTTTCGTGTATGCTAAATTCCAAATTTAGATTCCTACATATTATGAAACGTTAAAACAACATGATGTAATTAGCAGCACGTGATGTTTGTGCCCGTGAAGTGTGCCCTCCTGTGCCAGCCAGTCACATGCTCTCATACTGAACAGGAAGAGCAGGGTCAGTCCGGTCACATCGGTTTGAATGGCCATCCTACTCCATCTTTTTGTTTGGTGTGGACTGTGATGTTTTGGATAATAAACTTTTAGTCAAAAGCAACAGAGTTGTAGGCGTGAGGCTTTCATTGCATCTGCTAGTCACATTGAATGGACTGTGAACACTGCTGTTTTTTTCTCCTCTCGCTCTCCCCTGTGTCCTATTACACAGCGTGTGTGTGTGTGTGTGTGTGTGTGTGTGTGCGCGCGCGTCTCCATGCTCTGATTCCTGGTCCGACCCGTTTCTGACGCCATCCATGTTAAACAGCATCATTCTATCCAAAGTAACGTATCAACAACATCAACAAGAAAGACACCTAGAACACCATCCGCGTTAAACAACATCATGAGTGATATGATAACCCATGGTTAAAAACGTAAATGAGAACCGATGTCACAATATATCTGATAAGCAACATCACATCACTGCAACTGGAACCATGTCTGCCTCACATACCTACAGGACCAAGGACGGTCGTTTTTTAAATCAAGGGACAGTAGTGGCGTGGCGTTTGTGTTGCTGTTGTGCTGTTGTGTACCTGTTTGAGTTGCTGTTGTGCTGTTGTGCACCTGTTTGAGTTGCTGTTGTGCTGTTGCGTACTTGTTTGTGTTGCTGTTGAGCTGTTGCGTACCTGTTTGTGTTGCTGTTGTGCTGTTGCGTACGTGTTTGTGTTGCTGTTGAGCTGTTGCGTACGTGTTTGAGGGACATACAGAATCTGACATGGTCCTGTGATGTGTCACGCTGGTAAACCATGAATCAACTCTGAGAGCAGTAGAAGGTTAGAGAGCGTTTGCTGCACTGACACCCACCTTTCATGTTGTCCGTGTCTCGGTTTCGACTTGTGTGCCGTTGGAATGGTAATGATCCATTAGCGCCGTGTCGTCCTCTCGCTCCTGGTCACCAGTGATGTATTACACCCGCTCCCAAAGCGTGAAACCTTTTCAAAACCCTGTTTGTTTCTGTTTTTTCTTTCTTTCTTTTTTTCTTGTCACTGACAACGTGAAGCTTTCTGCAGCAGGATGATTATATTCTGCACCCTGCTCAGGCCTGCATACCCCCCCCCCCCCCCCCCAACCCTGTGTGTGTGTGTGTGTGTGTGTGTGTGTGTGTGTGTGTGTGTGTGTGTGTGTGTGTGTGTGTGTGTGTGTGTGTGTGTGTGTGTGTGTGTGTGTGTGTGTGCGTGTGTGTCGTTAGATCAATGCGACCAATTGGAAGCGGGCAAGAGCAGAGCGTGTGCTGCTGCTCTCGGCCTGTGCTAAACGCCGATGCTGATTGGCTGATTTTGCCTGGCATGCTGAGCGAACGTCTGGCGGCGCTAATCCTCGCGCCGACGTCCCAGCTGAGCGGTCAGATATTGACCTGGGAGCTAGCGAGACACTCCTGTCAAAAGACAGGCGGCAGAAAAAAAGGATTTGATTACGTCGCCCACAGGAGCCGGGCTTCTCAGGGACAACTAACCGGCTGTGTTTAAGTCAAACAGGGTCACACATGCAGTTGCTTTTTAAAATAAGTCGGTATTTCTTCATGGTCACAAGAAGCTAGAGCAACTTCGAAGTTGTTTGAATAGTTTTTTTTTTTTGGATTAAGCATTCATTGTTATTTAGTAAGTAATAATAGTGCTGTTACTTTCCCTTTTGGATCCACTCAGGAATGGAGGATAGTGGTAGCCTGACGCTCATGTTTGTGGTTACATTAAGGAACTGCACCAGTACATTAACAGATGATGTAAACTACTGGTGTCAGCTTGAAGAACATGATCATCATCTTAAGTCCATAATTGTCCTGAAATAAACACGACAACACTTCCGCGGGAAATAAACTGGTGACCCCAACAAGAACTCCAGCGATCCTCCCACTTCTCTCTCTTTATCTATCTCTCTCCCTCTATCTCTCTCGCGCTCTCTCTCTCTCTCTCTCTCTCTCTCTCTCTCTCTCTCTCTCTCTCTCTCTCTCTCTCTCTCTCTTTCTCTCTGTTGCCTGTTTTTCTTAAAGGGATGGTTAGTTAATGAGTCAGGGCAGTCCTGGTGGGAGGAGATTAGTGTTCTCCTCTTTCTCTTCTCAGAACTCTCCCGGAGCTTTGACACCACAGTCCCAGCAGTCTGTGTCTGAGGTGTAATAATAATAACAATAATAATAATAATTCATTTTATTTATATAGTGCTTTCCTGACACCCAAAGACGCACATAATATAAGGTTCTGTTTATTAAAACCACAAAGCAGGGTTGGATAGCTGTGTGGCTGAGTATAGTGCATATGTTTTACCAGTCATAGTCTTTATGTGTGGCTGAGTTGTGTGGTCTCTTTGAGTTGTGTGGTTGAGTAGTGCATATGTTTTACCAGTCAGAGTTGTGTGGTTGAGTATAGTACTTTATGTCTTTATGAGTTGTGTGGCTGAGTATAGTGCATATGTTTTACCAGTCAGAGTCTTTGAGTTGTGTATATGTTTGGTTCCACATTGTGTACAGGTGAACTGTCATTGAACCCGGGTTACTGTCAGTGCCATCGGATTAATCCCCATCCGCAGGGACTGTGGTTTCAATCTTTCTGTAGCTACTGCTGACATTAACGTGGTGTCGTCCTCCATTAGCGGGAGCGGCGTGATGAGGGCAGGCCCAGGAAGGGTCACTACACTGTGGGCTAATAGCGGGCTTCCCCAGCCCGCCGTCCTCCTAATGAGCTGAGGCTCGCTCCTCAACCCACATGACAGATAGGCTTCCACACGAGCCACGCTGCCAATTTCTTCAGCTGACGACAGTGTGGATGTTGACGGAAATGACCCCCCCCCCCGTCACCCTTTTCCCTGGGCGTAAAGGTGAGCCTAAGGGCTGGGGTGGCTGGGAGCCAGACACGCGTTTATATATAGAAGGACTGGTGAATTATTCAGACGCTTTACTTCAGGGCTGACATTTGCAGTAATGGTGGGTGAGGCATTGTGAGGGGGAATGGGGGCCGCATCAGACTGAAGTACTGATTACCATTACACACACACACACACACACACGCACACACACACGCACGCACACACTCACGCACACAGACACACACACACAAACATCGCGTTTGCATATAGCTGTTGAATGAAGACACACTCACGCACACACACACATGCACACACACACACACACACAAACATCCCGTTGGCATACAGCCCTGGAATGAGAACACACACAGACACACACAAACATCCCCTTGGCATGTAGCCATGGAATGAGGACACACACAGACACACGCCCACACACACACAAGCACCCACACACATGCAAACATCACCTTGGCACATAACCTTTGAATGAGGACACACACACGCACACAAATGAATACATCAATGAAGTCTTCAGGTGATTGTATTGTGCTGGCTTGAGAGTGCCGTGTGTTAGAAAAGACGATTTTCTGTGTCATAGCAAGTACAAGCCTTTCAGGATCTTCACATGTATAATGTGCTCCTTTTAAGGAGGTGATTACTTGGGCAAAGGATGCCTTTTCAGGTGTCTATCACTACATTACATTTAGGATAATTGGATTTTAGCACATTTTAACATATTTCTTGTTTTATATGGGCATCTAATATTGCATGTTATCACACATCAAGCAGCACTCCCTATTGCTGGCAGCAATAGAAGCAGAGAGTCTGTTTAGTCACCATCATGTCTGATGAGGTTGTAGAGGCTGTCTCTTTGTTTAGACGTGCTGACGGCGGCTGTCCGACACATATCATCTTCATCTTCATCAACGCATCACAGCAAGTGTGTGTCTGCTTTAGTATCGATTTACACTAAGTTACTAAGTCACTGTGAGTCACAGTGTGAGGAGAGACTACAAGCTCAGCCACCACCACTACTGCTAAGACTACTGCTATTGCTAATGCTATCGCTATTGTTACCGCTAAGGGTGCTGCTGCCGCCGCTGTTACTGAGCTACTGCTACTGCTACCACTAGTTCCATTGCTAGTGCTACTGTTATTGCTACTGGTAACACTACTGTTATCACTAAGTGTACTGCTACCGCGACTATTACTGCTACTACTACTGCTACCAATAAAACTACTGTTTGCAATACTAGCACAGCTACTGCTACCGCTAACGCTACTGCTACTTCTGCTATTACTAGTATTACTGCTAACGCTACTGCTCTTTCTACTATTAGCCTACTGGTACTGCTACTGCTACTGATACAACTACAAACACAGTCTTACTGTCTCCCCAGGGGGAGGAACTTGTTGGATGGAAGCTGACTCTACAGCGCAAACGGTCCAGATTGGACAGTGCTCTCTGGGGAGACAAGCCGTGTGCAGAGGATAACCAGACAGAGTCAAGCAGTCCTGAGATGGAATGTTTCAGTGCTACAGAAGACAATGGAAAGACACACCAGGCACTGTGAATCTCTCTCTCTCTCTCTCCCTATCGCTCCCTCTCTCACTCTCCCTCTCACACACACACACACACACAAACACACTATCTCTCCCTTGCTCACTCTCTCTCACATACACATACTCTCTCGCTCCCTCTCACGATCTCACTCTTCGACCTCTCTCGCTCTCTCTCGCTCTCTTTCTCCTACTCTCTCTCACGATCTCACGCTTCCTCTTTCTCTCACTATTTCTCTCTTTCTCACACATCCTCTCGTTCTCTCTCTCTCTTATATTCTTTGCTTCCTCTCTCTTGTCTGTTCCTACCTCCTATTTAGCTCTCTCTCTGTTGCATGTCTGAAGTTGTCAGCTCTGATCTTTCTCTCTGACTGGTTGTGTGTGTTGCTTCTTGACACATGCAGAGGAGATGAGAACTGAAGGCTGGCTTGCTGGCTGGCTGGCTGGCTGGCTGGCTGGCTGGCTGGCTGGTGGAGGGAGCAGGTAGATCGTCCGGAGGGGGATGTCTGATTTCGAAAGCCTTGTCTAGGCCAAGGAGACTGCGGGGAGATGGAGGGGTGAGGGCCTAGGGGTTTCCCTCTGTCAGTCCACACTCAGGAAGCCTACGAGTGTTGGATGAGGAGACTGGTGGGCTTCTATTTAGGTAGTATTGATATTCAAACGGCTTCCACACCCTTACCTACAGGGTCAGGGCCAATCAGAACCCCTCTTACTAAGCTTCGGGGCCAATCAGGATCCTCTTACCTTGTCTCAGAGCCAATCAGCAGGCTGAATGATTGTTAGCACTGTCCTGTTGAAGGTGAGGATGTGGGACTGACACTGATAATATCTCTACTCAGTCTGTCTGCCTCTGCAGACCAGAGTCACACAGCTTACTAAACTACTTCCATGAAAACAGCTCTTCATATTCTAACTTCAGTCAACAGTGTGGACGTGTCGGTGCCGTTATATTCATGTATGCCTCACAAAGGTGTACAGTGGTTCTAGGCTTGTGTTAGCTCCTGGAGAGTGGACTGGGCTGAGTGTGGAGCACTCGGTGGACTCTGGACCCCTCTGACACTGACAGCCACTTAGCCAACCAGACACCCATCTGCCTGGACACTCAGTTACCTGGACACTCAGCTACCTGGACACTCAGCTACCTGGACACTCAGCTACCTGGACACTCAGCTGCCTGGGCTATAGTGCTCTGCCTGAACACTTAGCTACCTGGACACTCAGTTACCTGGACACTCAGCTACCTGGACACTCAGCTACCTGGACATTGAGTAACCTGGACACTCAGCTACCTGGACACTCAGCTACCTGGACACTCAGTTACCTGGACACTCAGCTACCTGGACACTCAGTTACCTGGACACTCAGCTGCCTGGGCTATAGTGCTCTGCCTGAACACTTAGCTACCTGGACACTCAGTTACCTACACTCAGCTACCTGACACTCAGCTACCTGGACATTGAGTAACCTGGACACTCAGCTACCTGGACACTCAGCTACCTGGACACTCAGTTACCTGGACACTCAGCTACCTGGACACTCAGTTACCTGGACACTCAGCTGCCTGGGCTATAGTGCTCTGCCTGAACACTTAGCTACCTGGACACTCAGTTACCTGGACACTCAGCTACCTGGGCTATAGTGCACTGCCAGAACACTCAGCTACCTGGACACTCAGTTACCTGGACACTCAGTTACCTGGACACTCAGCTACCTGGACACTCAGTTACCTGAACACTGAACACTACCTAGCTATAGTGCACTGCCTGAACACTCAGTTACCTGGGTTATAGTGCACTGCCTGAACACTCAGATTAGAGGAGATTAGACTGAAGGCACACTAATTCTTACTGGTTACATTAGACTTTCAGAATACCCCCACTCATACACGCACACGCACACACACACACACACACACACACACACACACACACACACACACACACACACACACACACACACACACACACACACACACACACACACACACACACACACACACACACACGCTGGGCCATGATAGCAGAGGAGTTGGGTTAACCTCAAGGAACTTTAATCACGGTCATTATTGATCATTGAGATGCAACCAGAGAAAGGCACACCCCATTTCATTTGAATTAATTCTGCTCATGCAACAAATATTTACATTCATATTATTATCATACATTTCTGTTTTTGTGTGGCGGCACACAATAAAACACACAATAATCTGGAAAAATAAACAAATAACGTGAGATGTTTCTTTAAGCCATTAAAAAGAGCCGTGTTTGAATAATTAATGAAGTGCCCATCTTTTTACGAGCTCGTCTTGCTCTAAAACCTTCAAGAAACAAAACACATAATTACTCCTAGAAAGAGCTAGAGGATAAAAAACATTCTCAGCTCGACAACCACAAACCTCAGACCGGCGTCTGTTTAATAACAGAAAGCGTTCAATAATTTAATGTTCATAAAGAGAGTATTTATCTTTCGACGAAGAAATCTCTTAAAAAATAAAAACATACTGTAGCTCGCAAAAAACGGCCAATCAAACTTGAATAAAACACAAAGACAGTTTCACGGAGACACTCCTTTTAAGGTTTCAAAAGGCAGTTTAGCAGCAAGCGCTGCCTAGGTTAACCTTCCATTCTGAGGCACAGTTATATATCTCCCTCTTCTCCCTGTGCCACTAGAGACCAGTCATGCATGCTCAAATCCCCCCCTAGGCAACCTGTGATTACACCATCAACATCACACTCAGCACACATCATGTTATTGTCCTAGGTTAAGAAAATAAACGTGGGTGGCAGACGTTTGAGACCACAGCAGTTACGTGTTATTCTGGGAGGGCGGGAATACATCTTGTTCTTGTGCATGGAGACAGGTGGAGATGGTGCCTATGTGCTGTGTCTCATACAGGTAACGATGTCTATGTGCTCAATCTCATACAGGTAACGATGTCTTTGTGCTCAATCTCATACAGGTAACGATGTCTTTGTGCTCAGTCTAATACAGGTAACGATGTCTTTGTGCTCAGTCTAATACAGGTAACAATGTCTTTGTGCTCAGTCTAATACAGGTAACGATGTCTATGTGCTGAGTGTCATACAGGTAACGATGTCTTTCTTTGTGCTCAGTCTCATACAGGTAACAATGTCTTTGTGCTCAGTCTCATACAGGTAACAATGTCTGTGCTCAGTCTCATACAGGTAACAATGTCTGTGTGCTCAGTCTCACATAGGTAAGGGAACAGAAGCATCACCTTACTATTGGTCTGTCTTCAGTTTCACAGACAGCTCGAGAGGCAGATGCTTTAGCAGACATAATGTGTACTATACTGTGCTCGGGTCAACTTTCCTTTATATTAGATCAGCTAAGAGGAATGGAGTTCCCCTCAAACTGTAGAAGTAACTACCTAGAGATGGCTATTGATTTTTTTCTTGGCACCACTTTGAGTTTTATCATCTCTTCAATGCTAAGTGCATGAGGGAGCCTTTGCCCTGGTTGAAGTGCATTACGAATGAATACAAGGAATCCTCCGGGAATCCTCTTAAAGTCAAGATAAGTTGTAGTCTGATTGTTGCTTGTCTTAGATGTGGGACCTCCACTAGGTTGATTATATGAGGAGGTCTGACAGGCAGAGTGTGGGATAATTCCCTCGGCCATAGTGGGAGCCTTTCCTAACGTTAAACACACACATCAACCTCTGAGTCACATTTACACATTTCAAGAGATGAGGAAGCTATTTGAATACATCTGTGTGTGTTTGTATGCGTGTGAGTGTGTGTGTGCGTGCGTGTGTCTGTGCATGCGGCTGCGCTGGTGTTGAACAACCTACACAACAGCTCATATCTTGTCAGACCTCGGCCAGCTAAAGCAAGTCTCTTTTTTTTTTTTTGCTTGAAGAATGAAAGAAAGACAATGGACTGATTTGATGGGTGGAGCTGAAGCGGGTACTGAAGACGGCGACTTAAATGTGAGGGAGTGTTTGATAGGAGAAGGTGAAGAAGGCATCTGTATTACTTAGATCGTGAATGGAAGGCGAGGGATTATATGATGGGGGAGGTGAAACAGCTGACCTTTAAAATCGCGAGATGGACATCCTGAATTCCTCTAATGTCACTCTCACAGAGTGTGGCGTTGCTCCTCAAATCAAAATAGTCTCAACTTGTCTTATCTCAAATCACGTATATCATACCATGTGATCTGATCTGTTAATGGCCGTTTCAGTAGCTGCTCATGATGATGATCGTATATGGGTGTTGGTGTTGATTTAAAAAGCTTGATTCCATCCCTAGCTAACCCAGGCACAGAGAGCCAAGCCCAAACGATAACACACCAGGCCAAATTCCTCTCTATCCACCCCTCACTACCCCTCATACTGTATATCTCCTCTCTCTGGAAAATTAATCATCAAAAAAGCTTCACCGCTCACTGATGATGAAAGAGGAGTGAACCCCAAAAGTCCAGATCTCTCCCAGACTAATGAGAGCCATGTTGGCAAATTGACAACAGAATATCAGAATTATTTTTCAAAAAGAAAGAGATTATTCAAGAAGTCTTTGTAAAAGGGAATGTTATGAGGAGCACATTTTTCTAATGTGAAGAACCATAGTGTCTCCTATGTACACACTCTTCCTCAGCTAATTCTCCCTCTCAGACAGTCACGAAACAGAGAGGGATGGTTCCCAGGCTGTCAGCGAGGACTCCTGCAATATAGCGGACTGATTTAAGATCCACTCCATTAAATTATAAACAGACGTGACTCTCTAAACCTCTCCATTACTGAATCTCTGCAGCCATGGCCTCAGCGGGGCTTTATTTAGAGATGGAGGAGCCACCTGAGGCAGTGGGACCTGTACTGTGTGCTGGCCAGGACTGTAGAAAAACAACAGACTCCTGTGAAATCTCCTGTCATTAAAACACTCTTGGGTCAGTGTGAAAACTCCTGTCATTAAAACACTCTTACGTTGGTGTGAAAACTCCTGTCATTAATTATTCTATAATGTAGGTGTGAAAACTCCTGTCATTAAAACACTTATGTTAGTGTGAAAACTCCTGTCATTAAAACACTTATGTCAGTGTAAAAACTCCTGTCAACACTCTTACATAGGGGTGTTCGATTCACCTGTACAATGGAAGATGACCCACTGCTAAAATACTCACCTGAGTAAAAATCTAAACATTGCTTATAATGTAATTCTCACATACAAATGACTGTAAACACCAACCTAGCAGGATGTTATTGTTTTATTTATGTATTTATAAATAGAGTGCTGATGAATGTCTACATCTGTTTATAGATAACTCATTCTGTTGTTCTTTTCTCTAGGTAGACATTTTCTCCTGCTTCCTTCCCTCTAATCTTCATCCTATTTTTCTCCTTTCATCTCCAGTTACCAAATGATATCCCTCATATCTCGCTTTAGAAGACAAATCAGGAGTATCTTAAGAAGACAACAGATAGCACTTAGCAGGAAAAAGACATTCATTAATCCTAGGCGGGTATATAAAAGAAGAGCATCCAAATCACAGCATGAAAACACCATTTCGGTATCCAGTTGTGCAATCAAAGTGGTTTGTTTTTCCTTTGGCTAAACGCTGGGTTGGTTTTCAGTGTATCCCCACTGCATTGAGATGGATGGCCTGGCTTTGCTCACAGCGTCTACACCAAGCCCATTCGTTCATACAAACCATTTGAAACTAGAGCATGAGAAACAGGGCACACATTAGTGCTAGGCTTTCTGCAGACTGATGGACACAGACCTAATATTATACTGAGCTAATGAGAAATTCCTCACTAGCAGTGTGGAAGCTGTAGAAATACAGTGAGTAGATTAGACACAGACCTAATATTACACTGAGTCAATTAGACATTCCACCCTGGCAGTGTAGAAAGCGAAGAAATAGAGGGAGAGGAACAAAGACCTACTATTATATAGAGCTAATGAGAGATTCTGGAATAGAATCATAGTCTCAGAGAGTTGAGAGTTGGTACCCCCTGCACAAATAACTAAATATTGACAAAAAATAATGGCATTTTGTACTCTGACAAAAAAGCAACCTTAACAACTTTAGTTCAAACTACTATTTATACTGTATGTATATATATATGTCGGTATCTGACGATTGGCAAACAAGACACAACAAATTGCCACAAATTGTCCGTTGATTGATTAGTGCGTTCTAGTTCTCCAGATTCTATGGCGAAGAATCCTGCAGTGAGGGGAGGCTGTTTTCAATTTCCCTTCACGTTCTGCTGATGAAGCATGTGTCTGAGGCTGCAGCAGCCAGAGGGAGATGGATCGACACACATCTGTTTCTTCACACTCCGCTGTGTGTGTGTGTGTGTGTGTGTGTGTGTGTGTGTGTGTGTGTGTGTGGGTGTGCGTGTGTGTGTGGGTGTGCGTGTGTGTGTGTGTGTGCGTGTGTTTGTGTGTGAGCGTGTGTGTGTCTGTGTGATTAAGAGCTTTCAGGCTGAACAAACCCTCTTGTTGAACATAAATGCTGTTTCTTTCATCTGTAAGGGCTGCAAAGGGTACAGCTTGCCACCAGTAGATGAAGTCATTCTATAGTAATGGAGTGCATGCTGTGTTTTAAAAGGAAGTAATCTTTCTGTCAGATTTAGCAGTCCATCAACCGCCTGAACGAAAAACTAAAGATAGACTACCATTCCTTTCTCATTTGACAAATAGTATTTTGGTATTAAATAAGTAAACACACTGGATCAAAAATAATTAACAAATTGCAAAGCATGTTATATTTGCATTTGAACAAGTACATTTTTACAGTAGAATGCTAAATGACTAAACATTTCTAAATACATCTATAATAATGAAATACAAATTATTGATATTCAGAGTACATCTACTATTGTCCAAGTAAACATTAACATTTAATTAATTTCAAATCCACCATACTTTTCAAACTATTGTACCATTTACAAAAGACAGGTAGAAAGGTTCGATGCTACATTGTGAAAATTCATAACATTAATACGGTATCTTGAAACTGTAATATAAATATAAAAAAAATGGCATTCTATTACCATTATCATGACCTAACCTTTTCAAAGGCACTGTCGCTCATTCCTGACAGCCATGCCTGTTCCCGTGGCGACAAACGTCAGTCTCGTTTTGAAAAAAAGTGTTATTACGTGGGCCAGCACAATGGCAGAGAGCCGGGCGGTGACATTTCAGGTTCCGCTCCGTCTCAGCAGCGTCTCCAGAGGGCCAGCGGGCTCGCTGTGGACCCGCACAGACATTTAGAAATGGAGCCGCACCGGTCCTGTGTGTTTAGGATGTTCCACTCTTTTCAGTCTGAGCACGTTATTTAAGCTGGTGCGCACTGCACAGTGGCATGCCTGACCAGGCTACATGATGCCCTGCTGTGCAGGTTTAGCGTTACAGCTGGCATGCAACACACTCCACAACAGCATGCGAGAGTCAAAAAATATTGGGAAAAAAGGATTGCTTCACTATTATAAGATATATACACTACTTGCAAGTTTTGTTGTGTGTTTGGTTTTGTATTTGATCTCCTACAGTCTACTTCACATTTTGGCTGGCGACAGAATTACAGTAATGTAAACACATTTTTATTGTAAACCAAAACAATTTCATTCAAATAAATTTTTTTCTTCTCATTTGCTACTCCAGTTCATTCAAAAGTAGTATTGTGGACTTGGAATTATGTAATAATTGGTAAATTGACTCTAAAAGGAGTAACTATTTTCTGCGGAGTAGATTGATATAGAAATTGGTGTTTTGTGGTTTTATTAGATTGGAGTGATAATGTGCAATTGATCAACATAATGCACAGTGTTTTAAAATGGAAAATAAACCCCCAAATATGTCATTTTTATATTTGTTTTAGGCCACAACAACAACAGCGCTTTGAGAAAAAAGGAACATGTGTGGGCCTGACAACCTAGAAACCATGGACAATTCTTTAAAAAAAATGTTTTATATAGTTTATATTGCGTAAGGTCAGGTTTCCTGATTGTGTGCCTTCACACATGGCATTATTTAGCAAGCATTGCTATGGTTGCAAACTTAAAATGTATTTCAGTGTACTGGGGTATTATGCTGTTGCTAGGCAATTACTTTGTTAATTACCACAAATAGCTATCCTTTGTTTTATTATGTTCTGCATAATGACTTTATTCAAAAGCTGTTAAATTGAGCTTTTGTGTCTGGGACCCGGAGTACTAATTAAAATTAAGTTTTATTAGTTTCCATTTAATGAATGCATTGAAAACTGTGAGCGTGTGTATGCGTGGGTCTGTGTGTGTGTGTGTGTGTGTGTGTGTGTGTGTGTCTGTGTGGGTGGGTATTTGTGTGTGTTGTATGTGTGAGAAAGAGAGAGTTTGCGTATGTATGTAACATTGTGAATAGCTACTTAACAGGAAAATCACCTGATTTAAACCAATAGCTCAATCACTTACACCTTTCATGCCGTATAATAGCACACATGGCATTCCAAAACTCAGATTGAAAGTTTTGTACGGTCTGCCATTGGTGTACGCAGCCAGACATAAGGTTATCTAACCTGACTGACAAAAGAGAATGTGTTCAGGTACTTTCTTGTTTTCAAGCTGATTCAGTCTCAACGTGCAGGCTGTCCTTTCATGTCACCATAAACTGGATACAAACGTGATATTTCGGTTTTCAAAGCTTCGCACGGCCGATTCGTCTGAGCAACAGAAAATCGTTTTATCGACATTTCTGCGACAAGATTCTGTCAAACCCTGCAAACATTTATACCGTGCCAGTTGTTGATATACTATGCAGTGCACTCTCAAGCTCCCACAATCGTAACCACACACCCCCACAAACACACTCACACACTAACACACACACACACATACACACACACACACTAACTCTCACACCAACACACACACAACAGCAGACCAAAACATTGTATGTCCCATTAACTTAGGCCTGGCCATTGGCCTAAGCCGAGTAGACCACACAGTGACTGAAAGCATAGCGCTTACCCTTCCCCCATGGTCTCCTGCTGTCAGCACCTTGTGGACGTTTTCATGTAAATACAATAGTAGATTGCATCAGGAGCTCACCTGGTAAGCAAAGCCCCCATTTTAAGGAGCTAACAGGAGTTGGATTCCCCTGCCTGTGGAGTATCTCTGCCAGTCAGACTGGCTGACACACACACACACACACACACACACACACACACGCACACAAAGACACTTCATCCAGAACAGCCTTTAGCACAATATTGATGACCCCACAATTCATCGTGCTCCGCTCTGCTGATAACGTCAGATAATATAAAGAGAACGACTCCGCTGCACATAGCTTTTCGTACTCACATAGGTGTAGTTTTTATAGAGCATAGATTGCTTTCACCCTTTAGTAAGAGCCCCTCTGCTTGTTGGAAATGGGGTCAATCAACAAGGCATTGTATTATTTGAAGGCTTTGGAATAAGAGTAGGCTCCTGTATGTGGTTATCCACTGTGTGTGCGTTTACTCCATACCCCCCCTGCCCCCCATCTTTTTCTCTGTCTCTGTCGCTCTCTCTTTCTATATCTCAGTCTCTCTTTCAATCTGTGTGTGTGTGTGTGTGTGTGTGTGTGTGTGTGTGTGTGTGTCCCTCTCTCTCTCACACTCTGTGAACACAGTGTTCTGGCTCTGAGCCCTGTCTTCCAGCTACCGTTCAATCTGAGACGGCAAAATCAATAACAGGCTGATCAATTAATCCCCCCATTCCTCTTTAATGAAAATGTGCCTGCCAATAGGAGAGGCCCTGCAGTGATCCACAGAAAGTGAGGTAGCCAATAGAAGCACAGATCAATCAGGGTCCATGGCTTATGATCCTGATCCCGCCCACTGCGGCACCTGATTGGCAGACAAGTTTACACACATGGCAACCGTTAACTATAGCAGGGTAAGTGACAGCTCCTCCAGACCAATGAATAGGCCCACTTGGGTACAATGTTATAGCTAGGCCCTGCCCACTGCAACATCCTCAATGAGACAGTCACATGATGTGTACAGATCCGGCTTTGTGAGGCGTGCCGTCATATGTGGCATGAGATGAATGACATACCTGTATGGGAATAAATGAGTGACATATCTGTATGAGATAAAATATAAGATAACCAGGCATAGTGCATAGATGCAATGCAGTATGTATGAGACCAGTTGATGTGTCCTCAGTGTGTGTGTGTGTGTGTGTGTGTGTGTGTGTCATAGCAGGCATGTAATGCTGCAGAATATGGGGTAGAGCACGTGCACACATATATGGTGAAAAATAGAACCTCCAGAACCATTAAACACCCACACACGGACGACCAGCGTGAGGCTGTCTGTACGCATGCATCACTTCACAATAAAAGCACAGCGCTCTACAGCGATTTTATTTCAATCTTTGTTTCTGTTGTTTGCTCGGTCTTTTGATAGACAACACTTAGTTTTCCCATTACAGCCCATTTGTAGAGTTTTCTGATTAGCATATCACTTATGATTGGAATATGATTAGAATATGGAATATGATTAGTTACAAATTGGGTATAATGCAAGTTAAATGAAAACACACTTCAAAGTTATGTTTAGCTTGTCTATATTTCCAATGTTTATACCTGTGCAAATGGCTGCAGTGTTTGCATGGTATATAATACAAATGCCCCCCAACACTGCCTCTCCTGCAAAGGTAATGGAGCTAATGTAGAGAGAAATGCTTTGTGCTTGCCAGTGTTATTACTTTTGTTACTGCCGTTCAATGCTGGATTATGTCACTGTGGACCCATCAGCAAACCCTAATCAATGGGACTGCACAGTACACTGCTTCAGCGCTCTTCTTCATAACCTTGAAGGACCTTCACCAGCAGAGAGCCGATGGAGTGAGCACAGCCTTGCAGCTAGTGCCCCCTGCTGGCTGGATGGTGTAGAAGCCTAGGAATGACTTAAATGAGAAGGGGATACAGCCATGGCCCTCCATTGATTGCCCCAGGAGATCATATTTTGTGAAACAGGATTCTGTTATAGGACGATGTGTATTGCAGTGGAAGTTAGGCGACTCCTTCAGGTCAAGGATGGTATTGCTACGTTTCACGTCCTTAACAGTGTTTGTGGATCTGTGACATCTCTGCCATACATGTTTATGGTATGCATACAGCATAATAGGCATTATATAAAAGGATGTCATCTCCATTAGCATTACTAATAGAAAAGCAGCAAAGATAACAGATGGGACGTATTTTGATAAACTGCTATGAAAGCTCTTTGTGTTTTATTTGCATGTATAAAGTCGTTAGCAGTATAGTTATTATAACAATACTATGCCATGTTAATTATAAAAAATGTACGTTTATAAAATAAAATAACCAAACAGACATCTCCTAGTCCAAGATATTTTGTTTAGTGTTTCTTACTGAAATATTGTCGGCTGGGCTTTCTCACAGAAGAAAGCAGCCCACTGTGGAAGTGCAGTTTAAGCTTTTATGCTGAAAAGCGGAAACCCTGCACGTGCCTTTTCCGGGATTTGCGTAGCGTACGAGTGTGCTTGTTTGTAATTCCGACATCCACATTAAACTACTGTATAAAAAAACATGTCTTTAGAAGTGGAATCAGCGGAGTGAGTGAACTATGTACTTAATCTAATGATTTTATGTGATGTGGTCATTTTTTCCGCAAACATTTGCTTAATTTCGGGCACAATAGCGCCTTTTTGTGGCCTACACTCCTGGTCGTTAAAGCTAATGATGTTAACGTCGTTAGCCAAACTGCCTTTCTGTTCGTTCGAACACGTTGGGGTTAGCGTAATCTACTATGACTTTAAATCTACTAAAGTGTCAAAAGAAAGCTATGTTACTGGAGAATGTAGTTACATTTTGAGAAATGTTGTGAGCGATTACTTTGTTCTTTAAGTTAGCGTTATATGTTAGGCAAGCTAACTAGCTGGTAACGTTAGATGGTCTGTTAACACAGTGTGTCTGTGTATGTGTCCCACAGCGTCATCCGTCTGATCATGCAGTATCTAAAGGAGAACAATCTCCACCGGACACTGGCCACCTTGCAGGAGGAAACCACTGTGTCACTCAACACCGTGGATAGTATAGAGAGCTTCGTGGCTGATATCAATAGCGGCCATTGGGATACTGTTCTACAAGCCATTCAGTCTCTTAAATTGCCCGACAAGACCCTCATAGACCTGTACGAGCAGGTATGCCTCGGTTTATTTCCAGATGTACTCTCACATAACAACACTAATGTTGAAATAATATTTTAATGTATGAGGTTATTTTTAATACAGCGAACAATGTCTATATCGTGTGTGTGTGTGTGTGTGTGTGTGTGTGTGTGTGTGTGTGTGTGTGTGTGTGTGTGTGTGTGTGTGTGTGTGTGTGTGTGTGTGTGTGTGTGTGTGTGTGTGTGTGAACAGGTGGTGCTGGAGCTGATCGAGCTGAGAGAGCTGGGAGCAGCCAGGTCTCTGCTCAGACAGACGGACCCCATGATCATGTTGAAACAGACGGTGCCTGAGCGGTACATCCACCTGGAGAACCTGCTGGCTCGCTCCTACTTCGACCCCCGAGAGGTGACGCTGACCTCATCCTTGCACCCTAACCCATTCTTTTTTCACTACACGCCTAACTCAACACCCTAACCCGTTATCTTTAGCTGGTATGACTGGTTTTGTTCCAGGTATGACTTGCTGTATGTAAGTGCCTTATACAAGTGTTGTAATCATGGCGTGTTCCTCCAGGCGTACCCAGATGGCAGCAGTAAGGAGAAGCGTCGTGTGGCTATTGCCCAGGCTCTGGCCGGGGAGGTCAGTGTGGTGCCGCCCTCTCGTCTCATGGCCCTGCTCGGACAGGTAAGGACCACGCCCGCCTCGGCTCCATCAATCACACGCTTACTAACCCTATCAGGGACACGTGGGAGCAGCAAGAGATAAACCCTGTTTTCTCCGTGGTTTTGTGGTGTCACCCAGTCTCTGAAGTGGCAGCAGATTAACCCTGCTTTGTGTTTCTGTTGTGACCCAGTCTCTGAAGTGGCAGCAGATTAACCCTGCTTTGTGTTTCTGTTGTGACCCAGTCTCTGAAGTGGCAGCAGCACCAGGGGCTCCTTCCTCCAGGGATGACCATCGACTTGTTCAGGGGTAAAGCAGCCGTCAAGGACGTGGAGGAGGAACGTTTCCCCACACAGCTCACCAGACACATCAAGGTACTGACATCCACTGGCCACAGCCATGGCTAGTGGAACTGTCCCCCAACACAAACCTCTGCTAGCCATGGCAAGTTGAACTGTCACCCACACAAACCTGTTATCCATGGCAAGCGGAACTGTCCCCCACATAAACCTCTGCTAGCCAGTGCTAGTAGAACTGTCCCCCACACAAACCTCTGTTTGCTGTGGCTAGTGGAACTGCTCCCCACACAAAAGTATGATTAGATTTAGTGCTATTTAGCCAATGAGGTTCTGCCTTGGGTAATATTTAGATTTCTAGACTTTTGTTAGCTAAGGAGTTCTTGTTTGTTTAGTTGCTGCAGATCTTCTTAGTGCTTCCCTCAGAAATATACTGTATGTTTATAGAACACACACTCTGATGTCCAATAACATCTTAAGGCTCTGTCATGACACATTAAATAATCATGACACATTAAGTACCAATATGTCTGGCCCTGTTAAACACGGAGAGCAGTTGTTATATCAGAGCTGTAATTGTGATCTAGACTTCTAAATAACTATTTAACCCTTACCCCCCCAGTTCGGACAGAAGTCCCATGTGGAGTGCTGCCGGTTCTCCCCAGACGGCCAGTACCTGGTCACTGGGTCTGTGGACGGCTTCATCGAGGTCTGGAACTTCACCACCGGAAAGATCCGAAAGGTACAGATTCCTTTAAAAAGAAAAAAAATATACACTTTCTACTGCAGGTTCAATTTAGTGCAGGTGTTGAAGGGGAAAGATGTATCACTTTCATTGTTTAACTTGTTGAACGTGTGCGATCACACCTCCCACTGGATTTGATATACATTCACTATGAATGTTTAAAGGTGATAATGCCCGTTGTCAATATGCTTGTGTCTGTGTGTGTGTGTGTGTGTGTGTGTGTGTGTGCGTGTGCGCCTGCGCCTGCGCGCGCTGTCCCCTCCAGGATCTGAAGTACCAGGCCCAGGATAACTTCATGATGATGGATGACGCCGTGCTGTGTATGTGTTTCAGTCGAGACACAGAGATGTTGGCCACAGGAGCACAAGACGGCAAAATAAAGGTGTGTGTGCTATTCTACTCTACTCCCTGTATATCTGACTGATAGGAAGGTATGGTGTGTGTGTTACTCTACTCCCTGTATAACTGACTGATAGGGAGGTATGGTGTGTGTGTTACTCTATTCCCTGTATACCTGACTGATAGGGAAGTATGGTGTGTGTGTTACTCTACTCCCTGTATAACTGACTGATAGGAAGGTATGGTGTGTGTGTTACTCTACTCCCTGTATAACTGACTGATAGGGAGGTATGTTGTGTGTGTTACTCTACTCCCTGTATATCTGACTGATAGGGAAGTATGGTGTGTGTGTGTGTTACTCTAGTCCCTGTATCACTGACTGATAGGGAGGTATGGTGTGTGTGTGTTACTCTACTCCCTGTATATCCGACTGATAGGGAAGTATGGTGTGTGTGTGTTACTCTACTCCCTGTATAACTGACTGATAGGGAGGTATGGTGTGTGTGTTACTCTACTCCCTGTATACCTGACTGATAGGGAGGTATGGTGTGTGTGCTACTCTACTCCCTGTATACCTGACCGATGGGGAAGTATGGTGTGTGTGTTACTCTACTCCCTGTATAACTGACTGATAGGGAAGTATGGTGTGTGTGTTACTCTACTCCCTGTATACCTGACTGATAAGGAGGTATTTAGTGTTGTTGTTGTTGATTAGAGTGGTGTGTGTGTTACTCTACTCCCTGTATAACTGACTGATAAGGAGGTATTTAGTGTTGTTGTTGTTGATTAGAGTGGTGTGTGTGTTACTCTACTCCCTGTATAACTGACTGATAAGGAGGTATTTAGTGTTGTTGTTGTTGATTAGAGTGGTGTGTGTGTTACTCTACTCCCTGTATAACTGACTGATAAGGAGGTATTTAGTGTTGTTGTTGTTGATTAGAGTGGTGTGTGTGTTACTCTACTCCCTGTATAACTGACTGATAAGGAGGTATTTAGTGTTGTTGTTGTTGATTAGAGTGGTGTGTGTGTTACTCTACTCCCTGTATACCTGACTGATAGGGAGGTATTTAGTGTTGTTGTTGTTGATTAGAGTGGTGTGTGTGTTACTCTACTCCCTGTATACCTGACTGATAGGGAGGTATGGTGTGTGTGCTAGAGCTGAACGATTAACCAAAAAATCGAAATCGTGATTTGAGACGATGCAATTAGCAAATCGCAAAGGCTGCGATTTAAGTTTGCTCATCTAATCAGGGTTTAAACGGTCAATGCTTATGCAAACGCAATGCCATCCACGTGTGACAGTCATGCTCACCAATCAGAAGTGTCATGCTGTTCATGTACCAGTCATGCTCACCAATCAGAAGTGGCCTAGTTTGACTACGTATACGCCCACCAACAAGGACACAAAACCCAAGGAAAAAGGTGTGGTCAATTGAACGTCTTTCGCTACATTTAGCGACTTTTCAGACCCTGCTACTTTCTTTATTTCTAAAAGGCGAATAGCAACAAATCTAGCTACCTATTCAGACCAAGGAAAAAGTAATAAGTCTATCAAAATCTGCTAAACTCTTATTTATTTCCATGAATTCTGCTCAGAGTATTCACAGATTAGAGCGGCCAGCTCTCTTTCCTTCGCTCCCTCTCTTAACTTAACTTGTTTAGTATTATGAAGCAAATGCCTTTTATATTAATCTTTTATATGTCCAAGTATTTCTGAAGTCCACACCGTTGTCAGCCATGTTATTAGTAGGTGTCTCTATGAATGAGCTGTTAATACGTCTTTTATTTGGTTTTGTAACTAGTTTTTTTATGTAACATAATACATTTATTTTTATTTATTTCTATAGTTTTCATATCTGAATGTTGCAGCATTAGTTTTAAAAAGGAGCTTTGAAAAATAAATACTACATAACAGGTCTTGTGGTTTGCGTTGTGTTGTGCAGGTGTGGAAGATCCAGAGTGGTCAGTGTCTGAGGAGGTTTGAGCGTGCTCACAGTAAAGGAGTGACCTGTCTGACCTTCTGCAAGGACAGCAGCCAGCTGCTCAGCGCCTCCTTCGACCAGACTATCAGGTGACCTCTCTAACCCTTAACCCCTAACCCTTAACCTCTGTCTGCTCAGTGCCTTCTTTGACCAGACTATCAGGTGACCTCTCTAACCCTTAACCCCTAACCCTTAACCTCTGTCTGCTCAGCGCCTCCTTCGACCAGACTACCAGGTGACCTCTCTAACCCTTAACCCCTAACCCTTAGCCTCTGTCTGCTCAGTGCCTGAATGTTGGCCTGTGTCTGTGTCTCTCTGAGAACATAGGACAGATGTGTGAACGGTGTTGTTGTTGTTCTTTAGGATCCACGGGCTGAAGTCTGGCAAGTCTCTGAAAGAGTTCAGAGGTCACACCTCCTTTGTTAACGAGGCCACCTTCACACCTGATGGACACCACATCCTCAGTGCCTCCTCGGACGGCACCGTCAAGGTACACACACACACACACACACACACACAGATGACGTAGGCATTGTCCGCTGTATTAAAAATAACCTCCTACATAGAAACCACAGTTTTTCTGTTTAAAGCCAGACACTACAGGTGAATAGGGTGAAGATTTTAACTAATAGATGTCACCATGAAACCTCCCCAATTGATTACTTACATTAAGACTATACTTCTTTGTATTACAAGTTTTCAGAAATTTGATGTTTCAATATGCAAATTATGCATTATCTAATGAAATATGCACTAATTTGCATACATTCCCAGAAAAAAAATAACTGTCAACATTGGATACAGCCAAGTTCAAAATTATTGTTTCATTTCGTTGACATATTAGAGGCAAAGGCTTTTACAGAAGGATATTTCGATATGTCTTCATCACTCCATAAATCAGGAAATACTGCCAACAGCCATAAAAAAACAAAAATGTTGCCATGTTTATAGGAATGAAATGTTATATAAATCAGGCTATGAATGATATATGAACAAACCCTTCTATAAAAGCTATCAGAATATAGATAGGAATACAACTAGAACGTTTTGTGTATGTAAGTGCTACTGACGTGGAGATTTCATACTACGAGTAAGTCAGAGCAAGAAGAAAAAAAAGATTTTGAGAAAACTGCTATCAGAAATTGACACTGGCCAATGAGAGAGCGTGTTTAGATGTTCTTTCACGATTGGTTGCTAAAACAAAGGAAATGACCATATTTAGATTTGATGACATGCTGTAGGAAATGAGCTTTACAGGGATATGCTACACTCTATGGGTTTGTTAAACTATGCAGAACTATAAGATCGCTCAAACACGCTAAAACTTGATAAAGTTATGATATATTTGCAGAGGTGGAGTCCACAAAATACTGTATGATACACATATTTGAGTGTAGTTTGATATTTTTACGATATCAGTGTAAAAGAACACTTGCTATAGAAGCAAAATAACAAAAAATCTGAAAATTGACGAGTGGATCTCAAAACATAATTTTTGCCTACTGTGTCTCGCCTTAGGATAATGAAACTTAAGAAACTTCAAGCCATCTTAAAAAAGTCACTTATAACCATCAGAAAGACACTTTTATGAATGAAATACACAGTATTTGAACTGTGTGTGTGTGTGTGTGTGTGTCCGTGCTTCAGGTGTGGAACATGAAGACGTCGGAGTGCACCAACACCTTTAAGTCTCTGGGGACCTCAGCGGGCACGGACATCACCGTCAACAACGTCATCATCCTGCCCAAGAACCCCGAGCACTTTGTAGTGTGTAACCGCTCCAACACTGTGGTCATCATGAACATGCAGGGCCAGGTCAGTACCCCACAAAGAGTCATAACAACACAAAGCTATGACCAGGTCAGTACCCTACAAAGAGTTATAACAACACATAGCTTTGACCAGGTCTGTACCCTACAAAGAGTTATAACAACACAACTATGACCAGGTCCGTACCCTACAAAGTTGTTTATTGACATGTTGTCAAGTGTTGATTAATATTTGTTATATAACATTCGTCAATCTACTCAAAGTGTAGTCCTAGGTTAACGGACAGAGCTATGGGCTTTGTGTCTCTGTATGTCCTCTCAGATTGTGAGGAGTTTCAGCTCTGGTAAGAGGGAGGGAGGAGACTTTGTGTGCTGCACGCTCTCGCCCCGCGGAGAGTGGATCTACTGTGTGGGGGAGGACTTTGTGCTGTACTGCTTCAGCACCGTCACTGGCAAACTGGAGAGGACGCTCACTGTAAGCACTGCCACACCCTTGTCTATCCAAAAGATGAGGTTTTTCCCCTTTAACTCGTTATTTCAAGATATTTTTTCGTTTACACTTTTACTTTGATTAGCAGTTTGTCCGTTAGATTTACATGTAATGTGAAACTTTATTTTATTCCCATCTCAAAATACCAATGATATTAGTCGAGTACATTTCTGCATATTGATGATTAACATGATTGCTAGGTTTATCGTGTGTGTGTGGGTGTGTGTTGACTGACTTGGTGTGTGTGTGTGTGTGTGTGTGTGTGTGTGTGTGTGTGTGTGTGTGTGTGTGTGTGTGTGTGTGTGTGTGTGTGTGTGTGTGTGTGTGTGTGTGTGTGTGTCTGATTGTTGACTTGCGGTGTGTGTGAAATCCTGATGGTTTGCGTGCGTGCGTGCCTGATTGCCGACTTCCCTGTGTGTGTTCTCTGTTCTAGGTCCATGAGAAGGATGTGATTGGCATTGCCCACCACCCTCACCAGAACCTGATCTCCACCTACAGCGAGGATGGCCTCCTCAAACTCTGGAAGCCCTGATCACCCCACCTCCTTTCTACAGCCCCAGCTTCCACACACAGCCCTGCCCCTATACACCTGGGCTACACTCTCATTGGCCAATGTACTTCATTTTCCCCTACCTTTATGCCATTAGCTGAAAAATATAGTCTTTTTTTGTTGAGACTATTCAAATGCAGTCCAAATGGCCAAACAAATTTAAAATATCTGGAAAATGTCCTGTTTGCTTCATTCATCTTGACTCACCAGTGACGTTTCTACTAGGATGTCTTCCAGCTTAATTCAAACATGCCTTATTTAGAATAATCAACATGGTTTTGGAGGGGCAGATTTGATAAATTCAACTGGTCAAAAATACATTAATGCATGCAAACCTCGAAAGTTGATGGTGCATTGGCTTTCAGTCACAGACACAGCAGATTAAAATGGAGATTGCTTTCCTATGAGATTAAACACCTCCTAGGGGTTGTAACCTCAGATAAATAGAGGCCTGTGGGTGTAATGTCGCTGCTTTTCTCTGTGTGTTCTGGGTGCTGTTTGGAAGTCTCTCTGACTGAGGGGTGACCCATGGGTCATAGATGGAGTTCATAGATAGGGGGCCCGTCCCACTTGGTTTTCAGTTTTTTAAGTCAAACTGTTTTTTGTAAATATCTATTTTTATTGTTATCTTTTTTTTCATAAACATCTGGTTGAATACTTTAATGGCATGTGTTTGTTTGATTTTTTCTTATTGCAAGAAATATTAAGGGCTGTCATTTAACTGTTAATTTTTGTATTCCATAAAATAATAATTCCTGTAATATTCCTGCCTTAAATGTGAGTTGCATGGTTTGTGGTCATTGCCACTGAATTTCATGTGTAATAGTTAATGTCTTGGCCATTAAAAAGCTATTTGACCAGAGTTATATTACCCTTTATTTATTTAGATTTCTTTGGTGTATATATTTTTTTCTACTATGGGCGTTGATAGGCGAGTCCGGCCCTCCTTACACTTGGTAGCTGACGACTAGTTGATTGGATGTCGCTTGGGGTTTTGAAATAATTTTAAAAGTTAAAAGGGGCCGCCGAAATAGATTACAAACCAGCGTTAATTCCTGTGGTTGCACGTCCTACCAACATGTTGCAAACTCATTATTACAGTTCTGAAACCCTGTTTTTACTTTATGGAGTGTTTGCTTTTGTTTCAAGCCGCCCCGATAGTGCGCCTACCGTTAGACCCCTTCTGGATACAAATGTTTCTTTTATCCAGACAGAGTACATTGTATCTGCAGGGAAAATCGATGTGACGACTGGAGCGACTAACAGCACGGTTGCATCTCAAGTTAAGTTCACAACAACTGCCAAACCACTTGCGCGGATTAAACCACCCACTGTGACCGCCGGTCCGGTCCAATTTAATAGTGAAGATCTAACTGAAGCTATCGATACAAATGTGGAGAGAAGAGTATGGCGAAAAGATCCAGATTTAGAAGAACCAGTCGAATTAGGTAAATCCCCTCTTATTACTGTGCTTAGATTCAGGTTATCCTCTATAGTCTAAGACGTTAGACGCGCTTGGAACCAAATAATTATGAAGCCGGAAAGTCAGCTATATATAACTTATAATTTGACTATTAAATGCGTTAATGTTAACGGGGGCCTACTGGACACAATGCGTTTGGGTAGAAGGAAAAGCATGAGAGTATTAAAATAATTATTTCCATATTAGTATTTGCGTAATTATTGTTTATTGATTACCAGTTATTGCAGTGACATAACCATCTTAATCATATTCTAATACTGGTAAGCCTACACCATTGTTTCTGGGCGGTTGGTAAGGTCTTATAGTATGACTGCTCAATTCTTTCACCTCCTAAGCCACTGACTTGTCTGGGTGTAAGATTTAATGTCCTTGGACACCACTCTCATCTTATAGGTAGAGGCTGGCATCGAAGGGTCCACTCACAAATTGCTTATATTTGTGTTCTGATGAACTTTTAATACATTTTTACAACCTTATTATACATTAAAAAAAATTACCTGAGATATATTTTTTCTTCCACGCTGGGTTAGTCAACTGTGTGTGCAACTGTGCATTATCTCTGTACCAGCTGTCCAATGTCCTGCTCTTGAAACATTTGTTTAAGAGTTTATATTAAAATCTCCGTCACTGATTGTTTAATTCTGAAGACAGTTAGAAGATTTAAAAACAAAGTTATGGTGAGTCACAGTAGGAGTGATAATTGGGTAAAACGTTTTTACAGATTAAGAAATATTATTTATAGTCAACTAGCTACATCATCTCCTGTAACTTACTCTGGATCTCATCACCGTTGTCTTTGTGGATATCTTTAATCCACTTTCATTGCTAATGCTGGTTTGCCTTCGTAGAGAAAAGGTGCACCAGGAGTGTACGGGTAGCAAAGAAGCCCAGAAAGGTTTCCAAGAAGCCCATCGTCATCCATAAGAAAGCCAAGGTTTTAAATAAAGCCAAAGTCAAGCAAAGTGTGAAATCTGCCTCGCCAATGGCGTGTATGTATGGCTAGTAGTAGCTATACAGTAATGCAAACTGGTTCCTTCACTGGCCCAGAGAAACATGCTGTATACTCTCGTGTCACCTACATTTTATTTATAGTAAAACTGTAATAAGTCTCGAAGTGCTAAAACCCACATTACTGTAATTTTAGCTGATTTTAGAGTTAGTACACACTAAATATCCATTAATATACCTTCAGAATGGAAATCTAGTTTGCCAGTGTTACTCAACTGTCCTATTAAAGTGATAGGTGAAAGCTGCTTGCAATAATTTCAGTAGATTAATAATGGCAGTAGATATTTCAAATGCCCGAGTGTTTGGCTTGCAGCTTAAATCCTTCCAGGGGTATTTGCAGAAGGCCTTGCTCATCATCCTTCCAGCCTCTTTCACTCTTTGAAACACACACACACAGTCACACACACGTCACACGCTTGTTGTTTTCTTCTACAGTTAGCTAGCTATAGCCCATCTCCCACAGGCAGCGGAATTTAGGCTCCTTCCTTACATTTTCCCAACCATGACCCTCCTGACCTGTTCCTGTTTCTGAAACACTTGAATAGACCTGGAATGGGAAATCCAGAGAGAGTGAGAGAGAGAGAGAGAGAGAGAGAGAGAGAGAGAGAGAGAGAGAGACTGGAAGAAGAGAGGGCAGTGGAGCAGGAGTTGAGCAAGAGAGGAAGTGAGTGTGTACACAAGCCTGTGTTTCTTTTGGGGGAGGTAGGGGTACTGTTCCGCTGGGTGCATATAGGGGTCTAGAAGGCCCTCAAGCTCCAACACTTGTCCTCCACTTTATGAAAAACATCTAGTCCACTAGTGTGTATTTATTTAGAAACAGACCCGGTCCGTCCACTAGTGTGTATTTATTTAGAAACAGACCCGGTCCGTCCACTAGTGTGTATTTATTTCGAAACAGAACCGGTCAGTTTTAACGTTAACGGTTGTGACCGATTTGAGGTGACATTATTACTATTTCACCTTTTCCTCTTAACTCTTCCTTTTCTCTCTCTCGCTCTTGTTTTCTCTCACTCTCCTCGTTTCTCCTGTTTCTTGCGCTATTGCTCAGCTATGTAATGCAGTACATTTGTCCCATGTTAAACATAGTCAGCTTGGCTTGCTGTAGTGTAGAATATTATGCATGTGTGATTGTGTGTGTTTTCATGTGTTGGTGAGTGTGTATGTGTGCTGATTGGTGTGTGTGTGTGTGTGTGTGTGTGTGTGTGTGTGTGTGTGTGTGTGTGTGTGTGTGTGTGTGTGTGTGTGTGTGTGTGTGTGTGTGTGTGTGTGTTTCTGTGTTTTTTTTAGTGTGTGTGTGTGTGTGTGTGTGTGTGTGTGTGTGTGTGTGTGTGTGTGTGTGTGTGTGTGTGTGTGGTTCTGTGTGTGTAACAGGTTTGTGTTGTGCCTTCCCAGAATGCCCTCCCCTAGGTCTGGAGTCTCTCCGGGTGAAGGACTCCCAACTGAGAGCGTCGTCATGGAAACGTCGAGGGCTGGGGCCACACCGAGGACGCCTGAACATCCAGGTCAGTAACACACGGTAGCAACATCCGCCCCTAGCAACACAAACAGGAAATGAATGTCATGAGAAGAGAAAAGTTTTATTTTTAAAGCAATTCCATTGCAGATAGCAAAAAAAGAGTAAAACTGAAGAATACTTACAGCTAGAGAGATAAAATCCCATAATGAAAAGTGTATTAGTATGCAGGATGTGTTTCTAAAGTAAGGAAGAAACATCTACACTGCTAAATCTTTATAGTGTGTCTTTTGTTCATGTCTTGTCCGTGTGTTCAGTCTGGGATCGAGGACGGGGACATATACGATGGTGCGTGGTGTTCCCAGCATGAGGACAAGAACCAGTGGCTGGAGGTGGACGCCAAGAGACCCACACGCTTCACCGGGGTCATCCTGCAGGGGCGCAGCTCCATCTGGAGGTCAGCAGGGGTCACACAGAGGTCACACATGACACCTAGATGGTTCTTAGGTCGCATTTGTTGTGGGTGAAGCCTGGGGGAGGTACAGTATAGTTTTTGAGTAGTGTTATGATTGAGAACGCGATTCTTCAGTTCTAGTTTGAGGTTCAGAAACCCAACCTAAACCTTAGTTGAGTTGGATGTATGCATTCTTTCTGTCAATAGCTATACTGTAGTTATTTATAATTAATCCTGTAGTACAGGATTTCCCCCATCCCAACCTGCCTTTGCATATTTAGTTTGACTCCTTTCCAGTGGCTGGAGGATGATGTCCGTGTCTGTGTTATCGCTGTCCTATGAATCCTGCTCTTCATTGACTTCCTGGGTCGGTTCCTCCATGCAGCTGGGACTTAGTCCACACCTACAAAGTCCAGTTCAGCAACGACACCTTGGTCTGGAAGCCCTGTATGAATGGCACCAAGGAGGCTGTGAGTCCCAGTACCGACATGGCATCCTGTGTTTGTCACTAACATCAGCTAGGATAAACGTGACAAAATTTTAATGGAGGTTTGGGAAGTGTCATATTTAACCCCTAAACATCATATTTGTATCACATTTTAAAACCTAAAGTTTTATTTAGCCGTTGCTTATAATTATTGATTTAAGGAAAGTGTAATGCTGCAGAACCATTAAATCCTTACTGAGCATGTAAGATAGTTCTTGTACTTGGTACCAAAGTGTCTTTTGACATTATTTGAGTCTGTGAAGCAGCCTGGCTAGGCTACGCTTTTATTGGGACAGCCAGGGAGACATTCATGGAGACAGACAGGCACATGAAATAACAAGGGACACTAGTGACTCTCAATGCCAGCATCAGTCCCAACTGGGCCACTTAGTTAAACAAATGCTTTTACTAGATATGATAAGAAATGCTTAAAATTCTACCACAGACTCCCAATGAGGGAATTAAGATCCAATGTCTCCTATAACACACTTTATGTAAGGTGTGTGTGTGTGTGTGTGTGTGTGTGTGTGTGTGTGTGTGTGTGTGTGTGTGTGTGTGTGTGTGTGTGTGTTTGTCTGTGTGTCGCAGGTTTTTGAGGGGAACCAAGATACCGAGACCCCGGTCCTGGCACTGTTTAACACATCAACAGTGGCACGCTACATCCGCATCAACCCCCAAACCTGGTATGAAAACGGGACCATCTGCCTCAGAGCTGAGGTGCTAGGCTGTGTCCTACCAGGTAAATAGCTATGCTAGCCTTTTAGCTAACTGTCTAGGCTATCCTGTATAGTGTTAGCTAACCATATTATAGCCTGTGCTATTTTAACTAACTATCTATGGTAAACAATGGCTTGTTAGCTAACTTTCTGTAGTGGCCTATAGCCTGTTAGATTACTAGCTTTTCATGGCCTGTGGCATGTCAGCCAACAATCAGGTGTAACCTGTGGCCTGTTATTCTAGCTATCTAATATAGCATGTGGCCCCTTAACTATCTGGTATAGCCTGTGCCGTGTCTATAAAATAGTATGAGCTGTTGGAGTAGAGTTAAAGTCTTCCTCCTCTACCTGCCCAACTTCCTTCTCCTTATATGTCCTTCTCTCAGTATCTGTATCTAACCCTTCTTAATCTTCTCTCTGTTAATCCTTCCTGTAGATCCTACCAACATTTATGGCTGGCAGACAGACGAAGGCAGTAGAGACAAACTGGACTTCAGACATCATAACTACAAGGAGATGAGGAGGGTCAGACTTTAAGCTTACATCGATAATCAGCAATATAGATAGTCCATGACTGACATAGTCATCTCTCACCTGCTGTCGTGCCATGGGGTAGTTATGTTTTGTTGTTGAACCATTAGAATGTCTTCTTTTCTCTTATAAGTACTGCATCCTATGTCCTCTCCTCTGCCACAATCCTTTCATTGTCTTCTCCTTTCATCTTCCCCTCCCTCCATCGTTCCATCCTCCCGTCGCTGTTGCCTTCGTCTGTCGATCCTCTTCTCTGGTTCCCGTCTCCATCCCACCATCATTCCATTTGTTCATCACCCTTCTATCCTTTCCTCCTGTCGGCATCCCTTCGTTATCCCCCTCCTTCTTCTTCTCCATCCCCCCATCTTCTCCTCCATCCCTCCACTTTCTCCTCCATCGCTCCATCTTCTCCTCCATCCTTCCATCTTCTCCTCCATCCCTCCATGCTGGTCTCGTTCATCCCTGCCCTCCAGCTGATGAGGTCTGTGAACGAGGCGTGTCCTGACATCACTCGTATCTACAGCATCGGGAAGAGTCACATGGGTCTCAAGCTCTACGTCATGGAGATCTCTGACAACCCCGGGAAACACGAGCTGGGTGAGATTATAATCATTCATATAATTTAGGATAACTCCTTTTAGAGCTGGGTGAGATTATAATCATTTATATTACTTAATAATTTATAACAACTCCTTTAAGAGCTGTGTGAGATTAAACTAATGTGTATAATTTATAATAACTCCCTTTAGAGCTGAATGAGTATAAGAATTCCCCGTAGAGCTGGATTAGAATATGGTTATGATGCATTATAATAACTCTTCTTAGAGCTGGGTGAAAGCATGTGTATAATGTTCTATAGTAGCAGTATAGTATAGTCCTGTATTAAAGGCTGCATAGAGTTAGGATAAGGCAGAGAAGACTTATACTATAGTAACAGTATTGTAGCCATGTAATGCAGACTGCATAGTAAACCCCTGTTGGAGCAGAATGAGTTTCCCTTTCACTGGCACTGAGCTGTGGAAGAGTTTGTTTTGGCCTCTCCACATTCCCCCAGACCACAGAGACAGCGGCCAGCACAGGCTGCTTCTAAGAGCTCCCCGCCAACACACACACACACACACACACACACACACACACACACACACACACACACATTACACAAAAGCGCACACACAGACATACATTACACACACACACACACACACACACACACACACACACACACACACACACACACACACACACACACACACACACACACACACACACACACAAACGCTCCCAGTGCCCAGGGTAGGAAGCTGATGGTCTCCAGGACGGTGTCCTGGTATAGCCTGTCACACATGGAGAACCAGACTTTGAAACATAACCACCAAACAGTTCTTCAGGTCTCCTTTGGTGACAGAATCAGGGCTCCAGGATTTTTTTCCTGGTGTTGAGACATTCCGACCTGTTGTCTTTGATCACCAGCGCCATGTGCTTCAGCAGAAACCCGAGGGAAGGGAGTTGCATATACTTCCCTGATCTGCTCCGTCAGCGTTCTCACGCCATGCAGGAATATTTTTTGAGATAAACTCACGGGTAATACCATACTCTATCCCTTTTTTTTTTTACTTCAACCCTTTCTCATTTATACCCTATTCATTTGTTTCTAGATTACATTTGAGTTTAAATGTCTTTTTTTACCTGAAGTAATTCACATGAAAGAAATCAAATAAATCAGTAGCTGCGTACTAGCTCTGCGTATCATCTCACCTCTCATGTTCCCCACTCTCTCTAAATGTAAGCTGTGTGCAGACAGGATTTTAGAGCAGCATTCCTCTTACATTTCCTCTCTGAACACACGACTCCCCATGATTTTGAACAGACGCCTTTTTTGTCTCACTATTGGATACCGTCTAATCCCAAAGCTATGCATTCTTTAAGGCAAGTATGACCAACTGAAGTGTAGGAGTGGTTAGCCGAAAAGCTGTTGTTATCTGATAAGAAGCTTGTTTTTTTTTACAGGTTTTCCCTTTAGCAGCTAGACAGGATGTGCTAGAATTCAGACCTTACTGTCAATCCAATGGACAGCTGAACCCAGTCTTAATGGAAAAGCTGTTGAACAGTATTGTACAATCCACTCTCTGAGGTGTAGGATAGTCACGGTAATGGAAGCAATACAAAACCCCATAACTATTTAGTTATTTAATTTGCAAAGATAAAAGTTTTGGCACCCACTGAACAGTACTGTTGAGAGAGAAAATAAAATGAACTTTTAGGTTTTACTAATTTACTATGGTCTGCGACGATTGTTTTCTTGTATTTTGGCGCCCCCTGCAGGTGAACCAGAGTTCCGCTACGTTGCGGGTATGCATGGTAACGAGGCTCTGGGCAGGGAGCTCGTGTTAAACCTGATGGAGTATCTTTGTCAAGAGTTCAAACGGGGAGACCAGCGCGTCGTCCAGCTGGTGAAAGAGACGCGCATCCACCTTCTACCCTCAATGAACCCCGACGGCTACGAGAGGGCTTTTAAGATGGTCTGCTGACTTTAGCAATCAATTAAACGTTTAATAAAATGCCTGAATGATAAGTTTAATTTACAGAAGATGAACTATTGTGTATCCTCTTTAGTGGGGGAATCAGATAAATACAGAACTGTCCGAAGAGTAGCCTAAATTTAAAACAGTAATGGTATTTTAGTGTTTCATGTCATTTTAAGGAGAATGGGTGGTTAATAATTCTATCATATGTAAAGAAATAATACATGTGAACAGATAGGTTTACCTTGAAACATGTGTAATGAAAGTTGTAAATGTACTTTGCTTGAAGTAAGAATGCTTTTCAAAAAATATTTATCAATTAATAAAATACAAAGTGAATGAAAATAAAATCTGTATCAAATCAGGTTGCCACCCTTTGCCTTCAAAACAGCATCCCCTGCCTAAAACTTATGCAAAGTACTGTATACCATTACATTACAATAATATCTAATGTGCAGGGCTCTGAGATAGCTGGCTGGGCCATGGGTCGATTCAGCTATGAGGGCATCGATATGAACCATAACTTTGCTGACCTCAACACGGTGATGTGGAACGCCATGGAGCTGGAGACTGATCAATCTAAACTCATCAACCACTACTTCCCCATCCCAGAGTTCTACAGCTCAGAGGAAGCCTTTGTGAGTGGTCACTGTTCTGACTACAGCTGGTCAGTGATGATGATGAGCCTGTTTCTAGTTTTAAGTTAATAATAATTATACATTTCCTATAACCTTGCCTTTTTTTAGCCTGATACCAGTTCTAATACCTACATATGAACAGGAAGTAATTTTGTCCCGATTACTAGAGTTCTGCTGATCGTCCATAACTCTCCTCCGTTCCTGCCAGGTTGCCGTGGAGACGCGTGCGGTCATCAGCTGGATGCAGAGTGTCCCATTCGTCCTGAGCGCTAGCTTCCACGGCGGGGAGCTGGTGGTGACCTACCCCTTCGACATGACGCGGGACTGGGCGCCGCGGGAACACACGCCCACGCCAGACGAGAGCTTCTTCCGCTGGCTGGCCACTGTCTACGCCAGCACCAACAAGGTGATGTCCAATCCCGACCGCAGGCCCTGTCACAACCGAGACTTCCTTCGCCATAACAACATCATCAACGGCGCCAACTGGCACACCGTACCAGGAAGTAAGGCGTAATGTCACACGTGTGCAGTCAGTAGATCGATATTCTGCATTCTAAAATAAAACTTATAACACTGTAAATAATAATTATTGATTAATAATGAACTTTCTGACTTACTGACTTAACATATTTTCCAAGTGACCTCCTCATGTGTCTATTTTTCCTTTTACTGCCCAGGTATGAATGATTTCAGCTACTTGCACACCAACTGTTTTGACGTGACTGTGGAGCTGTCCTGTGACAAGTTCCCTCATGCCAGCGAACTGCCTACGGAGTGGGAGAACAACAAGGAATCTCTGCTGGTTTACATGGAACAGGTCTGGAATCATCTTAAAAAACACATACTGTAGGCTACCACACACCTTAGCACTGCTGGGCTATATAAAAACCGGTCTGGAATCAGCTTAAATACTACATACCATACACCTTAAAACTGCAAGGCTACATAACAACAGGTTTGGAAGCAGGTTTCAGAACACATACCACACACATGAAAACAACCTATGGACAGATTCTGCAGTAGGACCTTGACAAAAATTCTCCATTAATTGTCATAGTTTTAGTCTTTTTGCTGTGTGTTTCCTAGGTGCATCGGGGCTTGAAGGGAGTGATCCGGGACAAAGACACCGAGGCTGGCATAGCAGACGCCATCATTAAAGTGGATGACATCGACCATCACATCAGATCAGGTAGCTCCATTTTGTCCGTTTTCAGCCTCGCCCTGTTTTGATAAGCTGGCAGCCATTTTGTGTGACAATTTTCTGATGTCTTCCCACAGTGACAGACGGGGACTACTGGCGTCTTCTGAACCCTGGTGAGTACGAGGTGACGGTGAATGCAGAGGGCTACTACCCCTCCACACGCACCTGCCGCGTCATGTACGAACACTACCCCACCATCTGTGACTTCCGCCTGGCCAAGACGCCCAAACAGAGACTGAAGGAGGTCCTGGCTAAAGGCGGGAAAATCCCTCAGGACCTACAGATCAAACTACGACAGTTGAGGCTGCGGAAACTGAGAGCTAGCACCAAGGCTCTCAACCGCAGGCGGACTGCAGCCAATCGGAGGGCTAGAAGGAGGTCCTGATGATAGAGAGGGGACGAGACAGCTGGAGCTCTTGTCAGCCAATCACAGCTCTCTGTTGATCTGTGGAGCTGAGGTGTCCTGTCACAGCCCTCTAGAGACTATGGTGCTTTGGACAGGAGGGTGTGGCCACTGGATGCTTTTGATTATATATATATATATTTTTTCATTATTGAGCTTTAATCTGAATAAAGCTCATTAATTACAATCTGTTTCAAATGTGTCTTCATGGAAGAGCAGTGACGACAAACAATATTTTTGGTTGATTTTCTTGACAAACACTATTAGGTAGAAATGCCATAATTTTCTGCTGACATTTCAGCCTGTAAGTGATAATACAGTTTTAATTTTACTTATTGTTTACATACATTTTTACAACAGAATTGAAAATGCTGGCATTTGGATGTCTGAATTAAGTTCTGAATTACAAATAAAGCCAAGTTTAGAGAACACACAGCATAAACAGGTTTGTTTTTCCACATTGGGCCTGTAAGTGTTATGTCTTTACATGGTATGTTAATTTAACATCCCACATGTAGGCCTATTTGACTTGTAGTTGTTAAATGAGTACGTGTCACTGTGATGTCTCGTTCTATTCACACTCCTTGACCAAAACCAGGAAGTTGACAATGCAGACTAGTGATGTGCAGTTCGACTCTTTTTAATGACTCGACTCGTTCGAGTCAGTTCATGTAAATAAATCGAACTGTTTCGAACTATTTGAGTCTTTTCCTCAAATCGTTTTTTTTACCACTTCATCTAAGCGCAAGTGATTATTTGTCAATTGTGTGGGCAAATATCACTCCACTTATCCAGGGCCGGGTCGCGGTGGCAGCAGGCTAAGCAGGGTAGTCCAGACATCCCCAGCAACGTTTTCCTGCTCTTCCTGGGGGATCCTGAGGTGATCCTGAGGCGTTCCCAGGCCAGATGAGATATATAATCTCTCCAGCTTGTTCTGGGTCTACCCCAGCATCTCCTACCAGTAGGGCGTGCCCGGAAAACCTTCAAATGAAGGCGCCCAAGAAGCATCCTAATCAGATGCCCAAACCACCTCATCTGGCGCCTTTCGACGCGAAGAAGCTGCGGTTCTACTCCGAGCTCCCTCCGGATGACCGAGCTCAAGTGTACCCTATCTCTAAGGCTGAGCCCAGCCACCCTACGGAAGAAACTAATTTCAGCCGCTTGTATTCGCGACCTCGTTCTTTCGGTCACAACCCAAAGCTCATGACCATAGGTGAGGGTTGGAACGTAGATCGACCGGTAAATCGCAAGCTTCGCCTTTCGGCTCAGCTCTTTCTTCACCACGACTGGCTGAGGCCCCTGTCCGTGAGGTCTTTAACTCCCACCTCCGGAAGAACTTCCTGGGGGAGATTGTGTATATGGAATCCGAGTGGGCCATGTTCAAAACTTCCATTGTGGAAGTGGCTGCTAGGAATTGTTGTCAGAAGGTTGTTGGTGCCTGTCGTGGCGGCAACCTAAGAACCCGCTGGTGGACACCAGCGGCGAATGATGCTGTCAGGCTGAAGAATGAGGCCTTTCGAGCTTGGTTGGCCCAGGGGTCTCCTGAAGTAGCAGACAGGTACCAGGTGGCACGAAGGGCTGCGGCTTCGGTGGTCACAAAAGCAAAAAAAACGGATATAGGAGGAATTCGGGGAGGCTATGGAGAAGGACTTTCCGTTGGCCTCAAGGACGTTCTGACAAACCATTAGACGGCTCAGGAAGGGAAAGCAGGGCTTGGCCCAGGCTCTGTTGAGCAGGGGAGGGGAACTGCTGACCCGGACTGGGGATATTGTTTGGCGGTGGAAGGAGCGCTTTGATGAACTCCTTAACCCCACCAACACATCCTCTGTGGAGGGGGCAGAGTTCGAAGACTCGGGGGAAGCCTCAACCATATCCCTGGCAGAGGTCACTAAGGTAGTTAAGAAGCTCCTCAGTGACAAGGCGCCGGGAGTGGATGAGATTTGCCCCGCGATGCTGAAGGCTCTGGACATTTTTGGGCTGTCTTGGTTGACACGCCTTTTCAGTGTCACGTGGAGGTCAGGGACAGTACCTATAGAATGGCAGACCGGGGTGGAGGTTCCCATTTTTAAAAAGGGGGACCGGAGGGTGTGCTCCAATTATTAGGGTATCACACTTCTCAGCCTACCTGGGAAAGCTTATGCCAGGGTGCTGGAAAGGAGGCTCTGACCGATTGTTGAACCTCTGATTCAGGAAGAGCAATGCGGATTCCGTCCTGGTCGTGGAACAGTGGACCAACTCATTATCCCCGCAGGGCTGTTGGGGACGTCGTGGGAGTTTGCTCATCCGGTCAACATGTGTTTTGCAGACTTGGAGAAGGCCTTCGACCATGTCCTCCGGGGAGTCCTGTGGGGGGTACTGTGGGAGTGTGGGGTACCGAGGCCGTTGCTACGAGCCATCCGGTCCTTATATAACTGGAGTGAGAGCTGTGTCAGTATTCTCTGCACAAAGTCAGACAAGTTTTCAGTGGGCGTTGGACTCTGCCAGGACTGCCCCTTGTCACCAGTTCTGTTTGTGATTTTCATGGATAGAATCTCAAGGCGTAGCTGGGGGGAGGAGTGTGTCTGGTTTGGGGACCTCAGAATTGCTTCTCTGCTCTTTGCAGATGATGTGGTTCTGTTGGCTTCTTCAGACCGTGACCTTCAGCATGCACTGGAGCGTTTTGCAACCAAGAAACAAACTGAATAGAAATAAATAACCTAGACTTTGACTAAAGATTGACCAAACTCCAAACACTCCTCAGTAGCCAATTTTGAATTGTCAAAATGACCTGGTATCCCTATCACGGTCACTACACACAGTCGGCGCATGAGTTTCAATTCAAAAGAGTCGAACTGCACATCACTACCATATTTCCTGTTTCTTCTCAAGGTTTTACTCGGAAGCCAAGCTTGGGTCATCACGGCCCTTAGCTTAGTATCACTATCTCGGAGACAAATACAGTCACGAGACAGGGAGTCGGACTGAACGTGACTTGGAGTGAACTATCAGTGAGTCAAACTATCAGTGTCGAACTGAACGTGAATTTGTGCATGGGTCGAACTATCGCAAACATCACACTTTGTAGCAGGAAGTGCCTCTCATCTCGTTTTCTCAGTGTATGTATGCAGACTTGGACATGTGAGTGGCAACATAAATTGGATACGAAAGCATTGAATGGCGGGTTTTGTTTAGCACGGAAACAGCAATATTTAATGTGTCAGTAAAAGTTAAATTCATTTGACATAATAGTGCGATTCGATTCGGACACAAAAGATTTGTTCAAAAAGATTAGTTCGTTCATTTTTGCACATCACTAGGCATAATCATGATACATATATCACAAATGTCTAAATTAGAAACGGATACAGCTGATTGCATATAAGCCTCATTCATATGAGATATGCTCTTTGCAGATGATGTGGTTCTGTTGGCTTCTTCAGACTGTGACCTTCAGCATGCACTGGAGCGGTTTGCAGCGGAGTGTGAAGCGGTCGGGATGAGAGTCAGCACCTCCAAGTCTAAGGCCATGGTTCTCTGCCGGAAAACGGTGGAGTGCTCTCCCTGGGTTGGGATTGAGTTGCTGCCCCAAGCGAGGGAGTTCAAGGATCTCGTGTTCTTGTTCACGAGTGAGGGAAAAATGGAGCGTGAGATTGACAGGCGGATTGGTGCAGCATCAGCAGTAATGCGGGCGTGGTACCGGACCGTCGTGGTGAAGAAGGAGCTGAGCCGAAAGGCGAAACTCGCGATTTACCAGTCGGTCTACGTTCCAACCCTCACCTATGGTCATGAGCTTTGGGTAGTGACCGAAAGAATAAGATCGCGAGTACAAGAGGCTGAAATGTGTTTCCTCCGTTGGGTGGCTGGGCTCAGCCTTAGGGATAGGGTAAAGAGCTCAGTCATCCGGAGGGAGCTCGGAGTAGAGCCGCTGCTCCTTCGCGTCGAAAGGAGCCAGATGAGGTGGTACGGGCATCTGATTAGGATGCCTCCTGGGCGCCTCCCGTTGGAGGTTTTCCGGGCACGCCCTACTGATAGTGAACCCCGGGGTAGACCCAGAACACACCGGCGAGATTATATATCTCGTCTGGTCTGGGAACGCCTTGGGATCCTCCAGGAGGATCTGGAAAGCATTGCTGGGAATAGGGACGGCTGGAATACCCTGCTGAGCCTGCTGCCACCGCGACCCGGCCCCGGATAAGTGGCGGAAAATGGATGGCTGGATGGATGGATGATATGAGTCTGCAGGTATTTCCGATGATTTGTAAAAAGCAGTATAGCGCTAAGCCTACAACTGGTGGTTGATCAATGACAGTTTGGGCTGAAAGTATACAAGGGCAGGTGCGTTCCATTTAAATCCCACGCCCGCTTTCCCTCTGTTGTCTGATACCCCCTTTCCACCAACACAGTTCCTTGGCACTAGAGCCAGTTCACCGTGGGTTTAATTTGCGAGCCTTAGAAGAACCGTTTGCTTTTCCACGGGCTAGAGAACCACGTCATTACGTCATTATACACGTCAGTATACGTCTTTGCTTTCGCAGCAATGCAAGCCTCAACTGCAACACACAACGGCAATGGCGGACTAGCTATTAGCTAGCCACTCTAGTCAACTGAAATCGCTTTTTCAACTTCCCCTTTTTTTATTTAAAGACGTGCCTGGCGTGCTCCTTTTTCAAAGCGGTGCCCCTTGCACTTTTTCATTTCTGGCAGAGCATGTCATATAGCCTATCTGATGTGGAAAATAGTTAAACCTTTGCCAAAGTGCAGCGCTCATCAATGCAACTTCTTTGTCAGCCGGCCAATCAAAATCGATTTAAGGGGGGACTAAAGGTGGTGCTTGGTCTTAGACCAGCAAAGAGTTGGAGCCAGCTTGGAACCCGTTTTTCTGGCCGAGAGCCGGCTCTTTGGCGGTGGAAAAGCAAAGAAGGGGTTCAAGATTTGGCTCTGGCTTCGAACCAGCCCTGGAACTTGCTTGGTGGAAAAGGGGTACAAGTGGCCTCCATGCGACGTATGCTGTTAGGTCATAACAAGGGCTGAGGGTAAGTGAATGAAGGGGAGTGGAAGTTGGAACTACTATTAAAACGCAGCAAAAATGTTGAGACTAACCCACTAAAGTTACTGAGCGCCATATCCCGGGCCCTGTTGAAACTCAGGTGGAGATAGTTGGAATCAGCTGCAAGCAGCAAAGCACTCGATTTTATGCTCTCGTGAAAGGATCACATGCCTTTTGAGTAGCCTATATACTGTGTAAAATAAATTATAAGAAGTAACTAAATAACATGGATTGATGCGATATATGCGTCATGTAAGATAAACATATAGATCTATCATTACATTTAGAGTTACGTAATTTAATTGCGTGGGAGTAATCAACAAAATTATTTTATTTGGGTTAGAGTAACTTAATATGCATTGAACTAACATAATACAATTGCGTGGAACCTGTAGACGAAATTAATTTTATTAAAGTCAACGTTAATTTTTTTTGTATATTGATATACTGTATATAATGGGAACATGATACTTGAATAATTATATATTAAATTAATTAGGCTACTAACTAGAGTAGTACAGGGAAAGTTTGATTACAGACACATTGTGGCTTGCTCTGCAGATGTCTTGGATTTCTGTAAGACAGTTAGTTTTCAATGTAAGCCAAAAATATGTTCATATGTATATATGTACATCATTTTACATAAATAAATTTTGTACTATGAAATACTTACATAAGGCTGGCCAAGCTTTAAAACTGGGACTTTTTCTAGCCCAGATCAAAGACCAGATCTGTGTCCTGCCAAATTTGTTGTCAGAAAAGCACCAATCCTTGTTTTCTTTGGAGCTGTTAATATAATACAAACACAAAGCCAAAGCCTTTCGCTTATGCTGTAGTAAAGTCCAAAATGAACTATCAGCTTTAGCCCCCATTTCTCAATGTCAAAGGTGTATGATGAACAGTCACATGATGTCGTTGTAGTTCCAGTTGCAAAGCTTCTGAAGTATTTCCCAACATGCACTTGTCCAGGAAGTCATGACGTTAGACGATCAGACAGCACCAGGGGTAGTGGTGGGGTTCCAAGTAGCTTACGCATCTCTTGCAGAGTCAGTAGTAGCGTGTCAACTTCTTAGACGCCTATTTGATAAAACACTGTTCAACATGGATAATCAACCATGATGTGTTATGTGCTATTGTTTATAAGGTTTGAACAACTGTCTGCACCCTAAGAACCTCCTGACCGCCTTGTTACCTAGAACGGTTGGCTGCCTGCGTGGCGTGGAAGGGGAAGCCTTGTTGTCAGCCAGTCTGATAGCAGATACAAGAAATGGCTCAGGGGACAGAATTAGAGCTCTGGATTTATGACTATACCAGAGTCGCATGCGGAATATTGTCCCATCTATGTTCCTTTGTCTTTACTGGATTGATTGCTGTCCTGTCAGGGCCGGGGACAAGTGAGTTTTTATTATCCCTCAATAATAAATTAATCTGAAAGCAAATAGTACATGCCTAAGGCAGTTATATAGTAATGTTGTTTGTGTTTCAGGTTGGTTTTCCTGGCACCCTTTTTTTATGACATTTGCTGTAAGTAATTGATTTTGTAGCTTTAACTCAAACAACGTAGTTGGTGGTGTTATGTTAATTGTCTCTTCTCTTGTCATAGTTCTGCCTTTTTATGACTGAGGCCTTACTGCTCTTCTCTCCATTTGGCTCCCCCATATGGAAGTTCCCACACAAGACCAAAGGACGTCTTCATTGGATTCTGCAATGTTCATGTGTCTCTTCTGCTACATTGGGGCTAGCAGCCATCTTCTACAATAAACACCTGAATGGAAAACCCCATTTCACTTCATGGCATGGCCTGGTGGGCTTAGGGACCCTGTGTGTTGTTGGAGTGCAATCTTTGGCTGCTCTGCCCCTCATTTATCACTCTCTAGCCAAAGGCTGGTCCCTGGCAAAGCTTAAGCGTTACCATGCAGCATCTGGACTAATCACATACCTGCTAGGAAGTGCTAGTCTGTTTCTGGGTATGTGCTCCACATGGTTTACTACCTTTGTAGGAGGCTACACTTGGTACCTGGTTGCTCTGTGCCCTGTCTTCAATGCCCTGGTAATAATGAGTCAAGTCACAAACGCTTACATGGCTAAAAAACATATGCAGTCCTAATGAGAACAATCACACACTTGTGCAGGAGAACATAGGATCAGAACTCCTGAATGGTCCTGGCCAGTCTAACTTTCTAGTTGAATTATATAGCTGTTTTCAACACATTGTGATACTTTTGTAATTGTTACTGATGCGGCAGTTTGAATTTCCCATTCAGCTTTTTAAACAGACTGATACATTTATTTCCTGTAATTGGCAGCTTTTTTATGATGATACATTGATACTACGTTCAAACATTAAATAACTTCACACTGCAAGAGTGTTTTATTAATTGTTAAAATAACATTGATAACACCGCCATTTTATTTTTCACTCTATGCTGCATACATCTGAAGACATTCCACTCTAGGATCTGCCATCAACAGGTCAAAGGTCATATGAACAAAAGATACAAAACATGTACAAAAAATGTGATAGTATAACGTTCCATCATAAATAAATAATTTTGGTAAATCAACACATTGAAATAAGAAACACTACCAGACATGAGCTAACATTAACAAGAAGTTATAAAAACAACAATTAGAAAAATAAAAATAAACATTTTTCATTAAACTTAAAAAAATAATATGCACTGTAAAATAAATGAAAGAAAAGGCTTCGCTAATAATCTGTTTGAAAATAGGACTGCGGTGAGAAAAGTATTTCTAAGTGACTCTGAAAAGACCTCTGTAGAGAAGGAAACAATTTATAGGCAAGTTGCCTCATTTTAAATTCAAAATTGACAACTACTCAAAGCAAACTGGACCATACAATGCATAGACCCCAGAACAAAATAAGAGATCAAGACATATTTAACGAATGGGCACTTCGAAAATGTTGCTAAAATAACGGGTACAAAAGCATAGTAGGCCATATTTGTAACTTATAAATACATTTAAGAGGATGAAGGTTCCCTAGGGAATTATCTAATGCAATTATGTTTTACAATAGATATTTGTTATCTATTATTAGAAAAAGAGCCACTTCCTAATCTATTTACTCCACACAATAGCAACACAAGATTACAGTTAATGTTTACAGATTACAGAGAACAGTAATGAGGATCATACCAGAGTACTGTTGAGCTACTGTCACACTACTGAAATAAGCTACTTACACTGCAGTGCTTTCCAAGATAAACATGTGACTGGCTACTGCTTAATGTCACTGTCCATTAAGAAAGATCATTGCATTACCTGATTTTACCGTTTCTCTAGGGGGATAATTTTCCAACTAGTCCGTTTGTGGAAGTAACTACAATTGTCTAATGATTGTGGTTTTTATTATTATAGCTCTGGTATGCAGTTTCAGTTAAGAAAATGTCCATAATACCTTCAAAGCATTATCTGATGATGACACTTTAAGAAATGGTGAGAATAGATATTGTAAATCTGTCCTAAATTAAGTAAGACGGGAGACTGGGGGATATCGGATCTAAGAATTATTTTCTAGAAGTTCTCTTAAGGTATCCCCACATAAAAATAGCCCCATCCCTGCTTTTGATTAATCTGCTATTCTTTTTTACTTTTATTCAACTTAAAAGAAAATATGGTTGAAAATATAATTTGTTTTTAAAATAACAGATGTGCTTTTAATGGTATGGCATATACATAGATCCTTAATGGTGGGGCAACTTCAGAACAATACATTTTCAAGAGAAGAAACAAAATAACCAATGAGCCAGCACTACCTCTTGAAAAACTGGCCCACTTAGGCATGCACTGCTGTTTTGATGCTCAATAGTTCTTCCCCCACAAAAGGTGCACCTGTAAATGCTGAAATTCAAGACCCCTTAGTGTAATTTAAGGCTAAAGAACACCTCAACCAAAACTCATATCCTAGCCCATGAATTATCAAAGGCCAACATGAAAAGTACATTCATTTCAGTTTTAAGGTCTTTTTAAAGAAAAGTAAAATGTGTTCTCCCAGCACTAATCCAAAGGGCATATTTATTTTCATGAACTATGATCATAAGTCTGAATTCGGAATAGACAATGATTATGACCACCATGTACAAAATATCAACAATATCAGTTACAGTATCATAATCAAAACATCCATGTCACATATCATCCTTTCAATCAAGGGATGCTACAATGTCTATCAAATAGCTACTAACTAACATAACCTCTTAAAGAAAAAATGTGGACTAGATGGTTCCACCTCGGCTGAAGAAAAGGGGTGCTTAGGTGCATGGCCATGCCTTGCTTATTGTAGAACAGGAGAGGCTGTGCTTGTAAAGCCCCACGTTTCAAATGGTCCCATACAACGTATATGAGTCGTTTCTTATTCTCTCCTGTGCTAAGGTTTAGCAAGTTTGTTACTGCGATATTCAGCATAAGGATTTGTTATTCTGTCTTGATAAGTACATTGGTGTACAACTCTCTGCCTCTCATTTGTTTTGAGTCCTGGAACAGTCTGTGTGGGGCCATGGTAAGTCTTAGTGTGTGTCTGTGTGTGTGTGCTCACAGCACTTGAGGGCGAGCAATGCCGACAGAAGATCTAGTTCTGCGATTGCCTATTGTCCCATCACCTCGATCACGTCATCGTCTGAGCTGCTGCCGCCGTTCTCGTTAGGCATGTGTGGCTGGCTCAGGGCAGCTCCCAGGAGGCTGGATGTGGAGCTGGGGTAGTGGGAGAGGAAGCTGGACGAAGCAGAGCTGTTTGTGGCTGCAGGGAGCCCCCCCGTCCCAGAAAGCAGAGAGTTGGAAAACATCCGCGGCTCCGACAGCAGAGACTGGCTGTAGTTGAGGGGAAAGCCCGAGGACAGCAGGCCAGCCACGTTAGGGTTCATTAGGTAGGAAGGCAGAGAGCCTGAGGCCAGCGACGAGGAGGTGGTGGTGGCTGAGGTGGAACTAGGGAAGAAATCAGTGGAGGACAGAGAGGAAGCGGAGGGGAGGTGTCCGTTTCCCGTGGCGGCTTGGCCCAATAGGTCCGTTCCTCCCGAGGGGAACATAGCCTGCAGGTCGCCCAGTGACTGCCGCGGCGTCTGAAGGAACGAGGACCCACTGCTGCCGCCCATTAGCAGAGAGGGATCCATGTGTCCAAGGTTTCCCAGTAGGGAGGAAGGGTTCAGGCCGGCAGAGGAGTAGTTGAGCCCGCTGCTGCCTAAGGACATGCCTGGAAACCGGGACGCTCCAGAGGAGCGCTTGAGCGGCGTCTGTTTGGGGCCGCGGCCCTCGCCGACCACCTTCCGCTTGCTGCCCCGCCCCTCCAGGGCACAGTCGAGCATGTCGTCCCCGCGTTGTTGACCAAAGTCCCCGGTTCGATTGTGCTGTGAGCTGCCCTCGTCTGCCGCAGCAGCGGTGTCCGGTAGCGATGGCAGCGCGTCTCCCTCGGGGCCGCCGTCCGCAGGCCCAGCGTAGTGGCCGAGCTCTTGAAGGATCTCCGGACTCTCAGGGGTGGATGGGTGCTGCGCGCCCACTGGACTGGGCTGCTGCTCCGCAGGCGATGAACAGCCGTTACTGATGGAGTGACGCACGGAGCCTGGTGTTTCTGCGGACAAGAGACACAGAGTCGAGCGTACGTTCAAAGCATAACCATCATGGCCTACCCCATGATACTTAGATAGAGGCAGTACACAACGTTTTCCCCTTTTCGCTCCCCTCTATGTGCATTTCAAATAGCAGGGTGGTGTATCGTGGTACCTGGTATTGTACCTCTTGAAGTGGAGGATGCAACCACAGCCGGTCTACTAATCTTTCCAGAACGGATGGCAAAGATCCTCCCATCGTTGGTCCGGATGTAGGTACCTGAAGCGTAGGGGAGAGTTGGCTACGGGAGACTTTTCAGACCACATAAATCTATGCCAACAGATGCTCAGTGTTTCTGCCTTACCTTTGGACCCTTTGATAACGTGGATGCTTTCTCCTGCACCAATTCTGGCCTGCACATCGGTTGTGCTGTTCGCTCCCGGGATAACAATATCTGAGGAGTAAGTCAAAAGGTCAGCTTTGGTTCCACGGCACGCCCCGTGGCAGTGTATTCAACCTTAAGAGTGACAAGCTACCGGTTGTGGTGACGATCCTCTGCACGTAGACGCCGGCCTTCTGCAGGTAGTTGACGGGAAAGCTACCCCCGGAGCTGGAACCCGCCATGCCCATGTTCACCTGGCGAGGCATCATGGGTATGGGCGTGGACTGGACTGGCCGCACGCTGGCCACGGGCTTCTCATCCGGCCGCACTGTGACACGCCTGAAGCACACATAGTATACACAGAGTAGGATTACGACACATTGAGGCCAGAAAGCTCTTAAGACCATAGCGGACATAGCTGAAGCTAAAGCAACTAATCTCCTATTGATTTGGCTTACGAGGCGGCTCACATCCCCGGACGACGATCTAAATCCCCTGTTAATGGCTAGCGAAAACGGGCTGTCGGCTCACCAGTTGCGCTGGCTGAACGCTGGTATGTTGGTGAGGGTCTGGTCACTTGTTGGATAGTAGTGGGCGTACGACGGACGTGAGTAAGGTACAGAGGCCCGCTTCTCATCTTCGTAGCTCTTCTTAGCAGCTCTCTTTTCGGCTTTAGTCAGCTTGGACTCCTTCCTGTCCACCAGCAGAGACTCGTGGTGGAAGGGTGGCTGGAGGAGGAGAAATCAGGAGCACATGTTAAGATTGTGACCTAACAATCACAGTTTGATTCTGGTTTAGTTTGTCGATAATTTGTTTGTTTCACCTCGTGGAGCGGAAGTGATAGCGGGGATGAGAACCTCGGACTGAAAGTGCATCCACCAAACACACATGAAGGGTACCTTAGTGATGAGGTATGGGTAGAGCTGGCAGGCTTGGTTGAGGACACTCTCCATCTCCTCAGTGGTTTGGAGAGTGGACTGGGTTGGGTCTGGCTCCTCCTCCGCAAAGTGCAACAGAGACTCCACCTCTTTGCGAGTGAAGTTGAGCACCGGGTTCAGATCGTCCACCACTCGGTCTGGACGCAGCGCCAATCACAGAGGAGATCCAGTTAGCCGGCGGCAAAAACGGTGCGTTATTTAATCAAGCACACGGCGGTCAGTTCCTTACCAGACATTCCCTGTTTGGAGACCTGCCGGTCGTAGATCTTCTTCTCCAGGGTGTAGTCACACACGAGGCGGTAGATGTGGCAGGGCTTCTTCTGGCCGTAGCGGTACACCCTACACACTGCCTGGGCATCATGGCATGGGTTCCAGGAGGCGTCAAACACTACCACACGGTTAGCCCCAATCAAATTCACCCCCAAGCAGCCTGCCCTGTAAGACAAACACGCACCATCTAAGAACCTTTCTGCAAGTACAGCTGTGGCAAAACATATTGACACGCCTATAATTTGGCATCATTCATCTAAATAAGGAATGGAACAAGTGGCGTCAAAACGATTGTACTGGGAAGATGTTGATGGAAAACTTTAAGACTTTTGTGTTTATTAAAGATAAAATATACTTGAATTTCTGATCTGACCATGTTGGTTGACTGAATATATTTGACCAACACTGCAGTGAACACATAGAACATTTGTGATTGCGTTATTAAAAATAAATAAGTTTTTTTTAATTGATAATACCTAGTGGACAGTAGAAACACCCACGCTCTGATGTTCTCCGGATCGTTAAAATTGTTGATAAGTCTTTCTCTCTCCGAAGCAGAGGTACTTCCATCTAGCCCTGCAGGTCGGAGAAAACCCACATTTGAACACCAAAACCAGAGACATAACATTCACACAAATAAAATCTCCTTAACGGTTCAAGAGAAACTGAACATTGGATTTCAATAACGCATGAGACTGCCTGCAGGAGAAAATGTTCAGGCGTTTCCATGGCAAAGAGCACGCATTGCAAAGTACAGTGGTTGCTATGGGAACGTGGCAGAGGCCCGATGACTCACGGTAATAGTTGAGGTTCCGGACCCAGTTTTGACTCTGGCTGTCAGCTGAGGCTTGGCCGGCTGGTATGGGCCTTTTGGATAAGAAATCTTCAATGACGCTCAGGGTTGACAAGCTCTGGCTGACAGGCACAAAAGGGTACATAAATATCACATCTGCGGAATTTCTGTATCACCACTTAAATACAATGGTTGCAAAAAAACACCTGGCAGACACAGAAGTCACGACACCTCCTTTAAAATATATAAATGTGTTGTGACAGCCTATTTAAATACAAGTCTAACCTAAAGACCAGGATCTTGTCTCCTCGTCTCACACTTTCATCGATCAGATAGAACAGTAGCAGCATCTTGGCCGAGTTCTGCAGGACTCCTGTCTGGTAGTTTGTCATTATTTCCTTGGCCTGAGAGGTTAAAGAGAAAGGAGACCCGATCATAAAGGCAACACCCCAACACCCCAGTCGCATTACTAAGGGTGACATTATGTCAGCACAGCAGAACACCCATAGCCACGGAGAGGTTGTATCGTACCCAGTCGTAGGTGATGACCTGGTTGGCTCTCTCCTGCATGGGGTGGAGTCCTGGTAGAGTGGCGCTGACCTTGGAGGACTCTGTGGCTTTGGCCTTGAGGCCCGGTCCGGAGCAGCGCGGGTTAGCCGCCGAGGTAAGGTCGTCCAGATCCAGGTCCTGCTCGTTGGCCAGGTTCTCCTTCTGCAGCGTCTCATACAGAACGTCTGGGTGGTTCCAGATCTTAAGGGACAAGGGGAAAGAAGAACAGCAAGCTCAAAAATTGTACAAGAATTATAATGTTATTTTATTTCTAATACAAGTTACACAAATATTATAATTATAATGTGGAAATCAGAAAACCTTGGTTTTCATGAGGGCCACGGATAGCTGGTACAGTGTTTGAAGTCTCAGTGAACAGCAAGGGGCCTCACCTTGCAGCAGACACAGAAAGCCTTGAGGGGGTTAAGGCCAAGCCAGCCGTTGTTCCCAGCCTCTCTGAAGCGGTCCATGAACTCGGCGTAAAGGGCCCTTTGGAGAGGGGACAGCCGCACCAAGATCACATGTTCATCCTTGGTGGGGAGATGGTCCTGGAGCACGTCGTGGCCACGCCTAAGACCCAGAGACACACACACCGGGACACGTCAGAGAGGCCTGTTGATCTCATCTGTCACCTTCACTTTGCTTCCCGGCGGTTGGGCCAGCTCACCTCTGGACGAAGCCCTCCAGCAGACTGTGCAGCACGTGGCTGCGGTAGCGCATGAGGCGCACGTCATGGGGCGTGCTGTCCACGCACTGCCCGTTCAGAATGGGACGCTCAAACATGTTGCTGAACTCCTGTCTGGTCCCCAGGAAGTCGGGCCGGACAAAGTCCACCATGCACCAGTACTCCGTCAGGTTGTTCTGGAGCGGGTAGCCCGTCAGAACCACACGCCGCCGGGAGCGGATGTTCTTCAAGGCCTGCGAGGTGCTGGCGTGGCAGTTCTTAATGCGGTGGCCCTCGTCACAGATCACCACATCCGGACCGGGCCGGGCAAGGGCCTTTTCAATACCTTTTAAAGACAGAACAAATATTGGATAAACAGATGTATTTGCAATATAGGACTGTAGCCTCTGGAATGTATGTGTGATCCAGTTGAGAGCAGCTCAAAACCTATATAAAAAAAAAATCTTATCTTAGAACACTTGAAAAGGTTTCCCATGGATAAACAAACATATCGGAAAAAAGCATGAACGCACAACAGCCTATTGCAATGTAACCAGCCGTCCTAGCCTCGTCTCCTTGGACGATTGGTAGCGCGGTTAGGTTGCAAGGAGTCAAGAGCAGGTTCAAAGTAACCAGAGGGAAGGCACAAAGTCACTGATTTACTCCATCGGATCTCAGTGCGTGCGTGGATTAACCTCTGACCTTTCATGAGCTCTTGCTGTTTGTCCTCCTCGTCCAGGTCAATGATGATTGGCCCAGCTGGCTTTTTGGTCTTCCTCTTCCTGCCCATCACAAAACTCTTCTTGAGGGAGAGCAGGCGGTACATCTCGTAGCCCATGAGCAGAACCCCTCCGTCTTTGGACCAGCCCTCCACGACCTTGGCCCGGGCCACCGTGGTTCTGTTCGTGAGACACACCGGTTGCGGTCATCTTTATACAGCATATTTAGATATTAATTAAACACAAACACAGTTATATGGATATCTGACGTACTTGTGTTCATCATTAAGGATGTGGACTCTGAAGCTGCGACCGACGACAAAAGCGGGGTCAGTGTCGGGAGGAAGTGCTTCTTGGGGTGGAAGCCATAGGTTAAACTCTGCCAACCAGTTCTGCAGCGTGTTCACCTGAGGGTGGGAATAGGAGCGTGACCAGAAATGAAGGCGCGACGGGAAATCGACACGCACTTACAAAGAAACACAGCAATGCATGTGCCAAAAAAAACAACATGCGCACACACACACACACACCACAGCCGCACTATGAAGGCGCGACGGGAAATCGACACGCACTTACAAAGAAACACAGCAATGCATGTGCCAAAAAAAACAACACGCACAGACACACACGCACAGACACGCACGCACGCACGCACGCACGCACGCACGCACTACGGGTTTGTACAAAGGTCAACTCACGGGTACGATAGCCAGCACGGTGTGTGCCCCTGTGTGTCTCAGTAGGATGTCTATGAAGGAGATGACCTGTAGTGTTTTACCCAAGCCCATGCTGTGAGCCAGGATACAGCCAAATCCACTACTGCTCTTATACCGCTCCAGAGACTCCACCAGGTTATCATACAGGAAACGAATTCCACCAACCTTTAAAGTAAAGAAAAGGCATATATAAAAGGCATACGATGTCACCGTGAGCATTAACGAAACGTATAGAAAGGCTGGAAAATACCACGGCTAAAAACATTTCGTTGTCAGCAGACAAATTGACTGAAATTGTAAATTAAAAAGAAGACTCAAGCATTTTGGCCCATTACAAATTTTAAGACACGACAAATTATTATTACCCCAAGCTCTAAATATAAGAAAATTGCTTCCTTTAAAACCGCAATTGTTTCTTGATATTAAAATGTACGGATGTCATTAGTAGAACACACAATTTACCAATTGTAAAAGTCTCAATTAAAGCAATATGGTAACAGTATAACAATGTTAGACGTTCACTAATCTAAAGCTTGTTCAACTGTGCGTGCAGACCCCATACCTGGTGGGGCTTGACAGCCCTGGCAAGTTGGGGGGCGAGGAACAAATCCTCTTCCTCTGCAGGGTGGTTGATATTGACCAACACTCGACCCTGAGCGTCAGGTTGGTTCAGCGCGTCGTTGACATGTGCCCCGCTGCTTTCTTCAGTACCAGCCGTGCCCTCGCCATCCTCATCGGCTGACTCGCTGCTTATCTGCAGCGCGTCTTCGTCCCCAGAGCTGAGCTCGATCACATCTGCATCAGAGGGAGGGGGGTGTCAGAAGACGTGCTCCATTTATAATTCAATGAGAAAATGACCTAATTTCACACCATGCATTTGATTTCCTGTTGGCAGATGTGTTTCTGTGGCTCGCTGGTCCTACCATCTCTGACAGCTGGGGCTGGTGGAATAGGTTCCTGTTCCTCCTCATCACTGCTGCTGTTGCTGCTGTCCAGACAGATTACATCCTCCTTGGATAGAAGGGCTGGGAGCAGCTGAGATGCATCCCACTCCCCAGACTTAGATGCGGCTTCTTCTAGTTGAAATTCTGGGATGAATTGAGAGAGACATACACGGAGAGTGTGAACATGTAGAGGGTGGGGCATTTATTTGTCATGTATTTTTTGAAAGAAGCGGTGTTATGAGGGATGGGCAGATAACATGCTGAATGTTATAGCACAACAAGTAAAGCTTTGATAGAGCTATCACTGTATGGCAAGGGGTATGGTGAGCTTCAGCTAACGCACCTGTGGGAAACTCGGCGACAGGTGGCGCCGGGAAGTCCTTCCTCTGCTGCTCCAAGCGCTTCCGTCGCTCTAGCTCCTCCTGCTGGGCGGCCTTGGTAACCGCCTCCAGCTGGTGCTCTTTCAGCAGCTTTCTGTGGGCAGGAGGTTAAGAGGACTGGTTCAGTCGGGCGTGGAGGGCAAAAACCAGACCAAATAAAACAACACATGCGCAAATGTACCTGATATTCTTTCTCATGTGGGTTGGCTTGGAGAGTTTGGAACCCTTGGCAGACTTAGAAGACTTTGAGGACTTAAGAGTTTTGGATTTAGAAGCCCTCGATTTCTTTGTTTTGCCCTCCGACGGTTGACTCTGACCGGTGTTCTCTGGGTTAGGTGGAGGTTGGGAGCGTGAAGGCGGTCGAGAGGAGGGCCTTGAAGAAGGCCGAGAGGAGGGCCGTGACGCAGGCTGGGATGAGGGTTCTGAGGAAGGCTCCGCAGAACCTGAGGTAACTGAGCGGGAGTCTTGGTCCTCCTTGGCCCCATTCTCTTCACTATCCTGGGCACTCCCTGGTCGCTCTATGGGGAGGAGGAAAAACGAATCAAAGCATTAAATAAGCATAGAAATATCAGACAGATTTTATAAGGACACAAAGTTATGTTTATCATCTGAAGTATATCCTGCCACCCTGGGAGGTCAGAGCACAGAGGGTCTCTGCAGGTCAATGTATTTCCATTGATCCGATATTTGAATAGGATTGCAGCCAAAAAGACTGTGATCCAAACGAAAACACAGACTAACAGGGTGTGTAGACGCCATTTGTTGTACCTGCGTCGTCTTCATCATCCCCCTCATTTTCATCCTCATCTTCATCTTCCTCCATCTCATCTTCTTCATTGTCTTCCAAGTCCTCTTCACTGTTAAGGCCAGGCTCCAGGTCACTTTCTGAGAGCGCCTCTTCAGACATGGTGTCCTGATGGGCTCTGAGAGCATTACCTACACATCCTCATCAGGAGCACCTGAAACAACGTCAAAGAAAACCATGGCCATTTAAAACACCACTTAAACATAATAATCACATTGGCATATAAAACTGTCCCCTATCAGCAACACGTTTGAATTTGATGGCATCTTCAAACACTGGCAGAATTGTCCAGACTGTAAAAGGGATTTCTGTTTGACTTTAACATTTTTGTTATTCAATAATATAACAGCTCTAATCAAATGTGCCATAATTTGATGAATTTTAAACGGTTGATTAGGTAAATGTAATAATTTTCTTGGTTTTTGGAGACAGGCACCCATTTTCAGTCCAAGTGTAAAAGGAGATGACAAATAAATGGGTTTTGTGGCTTGTACATGAGCATGGGAAGGGGAGGGGGAGTAGAAAATTACATAATTGTTCAGTTACATAATCTCCCAATGTCACTGTGCCTAATATATCTATAGTCTTAGCCAGTATGGTTTCTCTCATTCTAACCAAAAAAACAAATCAAATAATGAGCCACATTCACAAAATGTCCTATGTAAGATAGAATCAGGAATTTGGACACTTTTCCCCACATCAATGAGTTCAAGATATGAATGATATTTTCATTAGTTAAAACAAGTTCTTAGTTATATTCCTAATTAACATACTCAGTTAAATTTAACAAACATATTTTACATTTTAAACTACAAAAATAAATAAATAAATAAATAAATAAATAAATACATACTCACTCAGCTTTTAGACACAATGTGAACCTCATAGTGATCCTAACACATATTATCACTCTTATGTGAACAAAAAGGGACTTTACGTTTTTTTATGCAAGATGCCATTCGGCACTTGTAAATATTCTAACACATTACTCTATGGAAAAATCATCAACTGGGAAAATATTATTTTCAATTATCAAATTTACAAATTTTCAAATTGTATCACTGAACAAGCACAATCAGTAGGATCATCTAAAAGTTATGAGTATTCTGTCTACAATCTTAAATTATTAGTGGCTTTTGATTGTCATCGCTCCTAATATCATTAGCAAAGATAAGTAATCAACCCTATCCATATTTTGGTATATGATCGCTATTCTTTGCGTGTGCTACATAACTGAAATATCGACGATTTCGTATAGTATATGGGAGTAATGTATAAAAACATAAGTTATATATTCCTGTTTACTGTTGCAGTCACTTAATAATCCTTTAATGATTTGTATACAATTCCCGTTTAACTTGCTGTGGTAGTTCATTATGCCTTTGCTTTGACAGATATCCCTCACTATCTGTTCAATCTTTGATAATAGCAGTTTGTTTTTACACTTGACATGCTAGCTATCCGGTCACATAAGTCATGATGCTAGCTTAGCTAGGCAGCTTTTCATTAGCTAGCTAACGAGCTTTTGTTTCATGCTAATGATGGCTAACGCGTAAGACTTGCTACTAGCTTATCTAATGTTAGTTGGCTAACGTTAGCTGATTGCTAACCATACATTAGGTAACGTTGGCTGACAATATTTCAGTTCAAAATTTGAAATGTCTGCATAATGTTATTAATTGAAACACATATAAATAGTGATTACATACAATGCTAAATGATTACACAAGAACATGCTTTCAATATGAAATGCAAGTCAGTAACGTTGAGCGTTCAGCGGTAGCAGTTGAGTTAGCAAAGCCAGTAGTTAGCTTTGCTTTCGACGCTATTTCAATGCCAAACTGAATGAATAGCAAAATACTAAGTGAAGATGCGATTTTTTGTTCAGGTTTCTTACCTGCATTTCTTTTCAGGATCTAAACGATTTCTTGTTGTGATAATCGCATAAGTAAAATCCAGCCAACTTGCTAGTTGTAAACCTTAGCTTCACAGTTTTTTCCCCAGTGTAACAATGTAATGGTCCGCACACAAGTCTGGAAAAGTGACTTGACGTGTCAATGGTTCCGGGAGGGGCGTAAAATAAACTATTTTTTTATTTTCAGAAACGTGCTCTGGCAATTGTTATACAGAGCAGGGCACTGGGTTTAGATAAGGGTAAATTACTGTTGCAGTCAAGGGCTATTGTATCTTAGACAGTGTATCGCATATGGTATTTTGATAGGTTATGCGGTAGGAGTGATCATGTGACAAATATGTGTAAACAAAATTATAAATATGGATGTTGTTGATTAGGATTTGATAAGGATGCCTGTCCGTCTAGGCCAGCTATTTATCCGCAACTGCCTCTGCGAAATGCATAGACATGCCTTGTAGCTGTGGACAGGTTCATAACTGCAGGTTACGGGGAGACGGACTGCTAATGACGTAGAATGTAGGCGTCCTCCTTGTCTCTCTTTTGTGTTGTTTATTTCAGCTAGAGTCGCTGATCTCCAACATTTTTGATTAGTCGTTTGGCTCAGGACTTGAGTTGATATGGACTGGCGAAGTTTTAGATGCTGACTTACATTTGCAAACTATTGGACCGTGAATAAATGCAAAAATGAACAAAGGGTGGCTGGAACTCGAGAGTGACCCTGGTAAGAAATAGATCAATCTGGCTCGCAAGCTAACGTTTTTTCATTTGGTAGCCAGCTGCTAACTTCACAAATTGTATGATTATTGAACTCAAGCTTTCCCAAATGTTTGCCAACTAACCAATTCATTATATACATTTTATGTTTCTCGTATTATAAAATTGTTTTAATACTGATACTATCAGTGATCACATGTTAATGTCTTTATGTTTTAATTGCAGGGCTTTTTTCACTTCTTGTGGAAGATTTTGGTGAGTAGCAGTACTGACCTAGGTGAACCACTTACACTATCCTGACGTTCAGTTTAAAACGTCTGGATTTTAACTATTTAGCTTTCTGCCTAGAGTGGACAATGACTATGTGCATACTTCACATCTGGAGTGAAATCCTGTTACTAAATGGTCAGTCTGTGCTAGTTAGATACGTGGTTGGCATTTGGAATTTAGATATGTTACCTACACTGTTTAACCACTGTTTTTGTTTTGGTGGATACAGTCTCCTGCACACCTGGTATGGTGGCACAAAGGTTTTCATGTACAAAATCATAAAAATTACATATAATATGTCAAAGACATGCGTAAACATAGCTTACTATCTGGGGAATGTTGCTCCTTGAAATACCCCTAACTGTGCAAGTCAATGTGTTTTCATGGCGATCCCTAACCCAATGTAAATGGTGCAAAGCAACAACATGAAAGCGTTTTACTTTTCTATTTAGCTATATTTGATGTTTTAGTGTTTTCCCCACTGTACCTGATTGGATATTATGCATACAGTCTGGCTAACTGTATTGATCAAAGGATGACATTACAGTTCTATATGTTGTTAACCATATAAGGGTCTATGTAACATGTATCCTAGGTGTTAAAGGGGTCCAAGTAGAGGAGATATATGATCTTCAAAGCAAGTGTCAAAGGTATTTTATTTTTGTTGATCCTATCCAAATATTTGCATGTATACATCAGCTTTTCTATTATTTTTCATCTGTATCATGTTCCTTATCAAGTATTTTAGAATAGGTGATACACCCTTTAATGCTTATTTTTGATCCACCCTCTTCCCAGCCCTGTTTATGGCTTCATCTTCCTGTTTAAGTGGATTGAAGAACGCAGGTCCAGAAGAAAGGTTTCCACCTTGGTGGATGAAACTTCAGTTATTGATGAGGAGATTGTCAACGACATGTTCTTTGCCCATCAGGTAAACCGGTTTAGCGGTGTTTTGTCTAACATTATACTGACAAGTCTGTGGGATTAGGATATCTTAATTACATTTAGGAAGTGTTTCTGTTCATTCTAATGGGAAACCCCATGAGCAGTGACTATGAAATGAATTGTTTGTATTTTAAGTTTTTACATAGTTTCTCCTTTGATTCTGTCATATCTACCCAGTTGATACCAAACTCCTGCGCTACCCATGCACTGCTGAGTGTACTTCTGAACTGCAGTGGGGTTGAACTAGGCACCACCCTTAGCCGTATGAAGGCTTTCACTAAAGGTTTCAGCCCAGAGGTAAGGACCCATGCACTCTTTCAAATCAGGATATTGTGCCCATTTACTCTTCTTGTGTGCCTTGCATACACAAATGTTGTATGATTGATATATTGCTGTGTCCTCATCTTTCAGAGTAAAGGCTATGCAATAGGAAATGCCCCAGAGCTGGCCAAAGCACACAACAGCCATGCCAGGTAGGAAGCACAAAGGGTGTTTTGAGGAAATAGCATTCTATTTTTCTGGGAAAAAACATCCTTCGAACAGGTGATTGCTGGTTCTTGCTTTGGGACACATCAGGTTTTTCCTGTAATTTTTCAAGTCTCTTTCTTTTCTTGTTTCTATGGAGACCGGAGCCTAGGCACTTACCAGAGAAACAAAATGGGATCAGTGCAGTGCGGACGATGGAAGCCTTCCACTTTGTGAGCTATGTGCCCATTAAAGACCGTCTCTTTGAGCTTGATGGTCTCAAAGCTTACCCTATTGACCATGGTAAAGTACCGTGTGGAATATGCTCACTTATGTCGAGTGCTTGAGAACGACCACTAATGTGGCAGCAATTTTAAAAGACTACAGTGCCGTTGTGACATGAAGAACCATCTGTTGACTTTTGTATCAGGGCCTTGGGGGGAGGATGAAGAATGGACAGATAAGGCTCGGCGAGTTATCATGGAGAGGATTGGCCTGGCCACCGCTGGGTAAGCCCTAAAACGACGTAGACAAAATGTACGTACTTTTTGTTAACACATTCGATCATTCACACACACCTCTCTCCCTTTTCAGTGAACCCTATCATGACATCCGCTTCAACCTAATGGCGGCGGTGCCTGACCGCAGGATGAAGTACGAGTCCAAACTTGAGATTCTGAAGAGGAACCGGCAGACTGTCCTTGAAGGTCTACAGAAGGTTGGAAACGGCAACGTGCATATAATCGTATCTCGTCCGATTCTACATTTTGTACGGAGCGTATTTAAAGTATATCTGAATATGCTTCCCCACCATGCAGCTAATCCGACTCACCCAGCCTGAGCTTGTACAGGACAAGAAGCAGCACGACTCTTCCTCTCCTGAAGACGCTGTCTCGACCATCAAAAAAGAAGCAGATTCACAGCCAGTCACATCTGAGGGAACGGAGCAGAGGCTCCCAGGTACTCATGCTGGCCCTATTACGCCACTCTACTCCCTTGGTGAAATGGAGTACTTTTAGCTTGTCTTTGAATTTTAGATGTTTGATTTCCAAAGTATAGATAGGGCAGATGTTCCTGGAGTTCAGTCTAAAGCTGTCCCCTCTCCGTCAGGCAAAATCAAAGCCATGGGAAAACCTCCTGCACCCGTTGGGACCAGTTCCCAACCTGTCACCGGCAATAACCCCGTGGTCCAGCGCTTGCCCGCCTTCCTGGACAACCACAACTACGCCAAGTCGCCAATGCAGGTCAGGAAGTGGGAAATATCACTCTTAAGTTACCGTGCTAAGTGTTATTACCAGTTAGCTAATAGAAAATTATCTCACAGGAGGAAGAGGATCTGGCTGCAGGTATGGGTCGCTCTAGGGTGCCGGGCTCAGCCAAGACCTCTTACTCTGATGAGGAAGACGACTATGGGGATGAGGAAGAGGAAACCACTGGGTCCACAAGTACACCTAACAGGTTGGAACCACATTCAGCTCGGTTCATTTAAGATTTCCTGTGTGATAATGTTTTTCTCTGTGCATGGCTTAAACAGAAAGTAAAATGAGCGACTGAAAGCTAGCAGATATTCAATATGCAATTTTATTAAATGTGCCCTGTGCTCGAAACTCTTAAACTTTCTGTGGTGCATTAGCATGTGTTTTTCTTCATCGTCTTCAATGCGGTTGATTTAGGTTCAAGCGAAAGACCGGCCTGCGCGCTCGACCCGGGCGAGTCGGGGGTGTCATGGAGAGCCAGCTTGCTCTCAGTGTTCTGGCTGAAAAGCTGAAGAAGGAGGTCCAAAGGAAGGATGCGCTGGCCACCCCCCTTTCTGTGCGTACCGAGGGCCGAACAGGGGGCATCTGCATCACAGCTGCCTCGCAGCCCTCTCCCACGCCGAGCAACGAGAGCACTGACACGGCCTCGGAGATTGGCAGCGCCTTCAACTCCCCGCTGCGATCGCCAGCACGCTCCCAGGCGGCCACGCGGCCCTCCAGTCCTGTCGCGTCCCACCTGTCCCGCGTCCTCTTTGGGGAAGACGAGGGGCTCTTGAGGCTTGACTCTCGGCACAACCGAGCTGTCCGTGAACTGGGCCCCTGCATCAGCACGGCCCTGCTCCACCTGCAGGACAACGGGGTCATCTATGCCGTGCCACAACCCCGTAAGTGCATAGGAGATGGTTGACTCTGTCAGTGCTGTCCATTGTCCTTTCGTATGTAAGCAATGTTGGTAGAGTGGCTTTGATGGTCTGTTTTATTTATTTATTTATTTTTGCCTGAAGTGGACGTTGTGGCAGATGGGAGCAAGCAGCCTTGCACTCCAGAGAAGAACGAGAAAGGAAGCAATCTACCAGTGGAAGGACTGAAGGAGGAGGGAAAGGAGGGATCATCTGTAGAGGTGAAAGAGGAGGAGAATGGAGGTGCTGCAGAGGTCAAACCCAAGGTACAAATGATGGAAACTACTGAAGACAGCAAACCCGCTGGAGAGAAATACTCTCCTAAAGTAAGTCTAGATTTCACTGGCTTTGCCAATGTCTTGATTATTATTATAATGGCTTGAGTTTCACCCCTCAATGTTGTGTCTTTGCCCACACTAAACAGGAGGAAAAGATTTGATTGTCTTTAATAAAATAAGCTGTTGGTTTTGTCTTCCTTTTGCAGGAGCTGCTAGCCTTACTAAAGTGCGTGGAGGCAGACATTGCAAATTACGAAGTGTTTCTAAAGGAGGAGTTGGAGAAGAGGAAGAAATACAAGGCAGGTGTTCTTGACCCAGTTTAATTCTAAACGTAATCTCGCCCGTTGCTTCTTAGATCTGTGTTTACGGAGATAGTTTGTCAAAGACAGCGTTTCCCTTTGTTTTTTAGATTGACGATCAAAGACGGACTCATAATTACGATGAATTTATCTGCACATTCATATCTATGCTGGCACAAGAAGGTAAAGTCAACTTTCCTTTTCCAATCTTAAGACCTCTCCCTCTATTAATCTTCAATTGTTTTAATTTCCATTTCATTCTGGCCCTACAACTGCATGCTTCTCTTTCAGGAAATGCATCAAATGTCAACATGTAGCTTTTAAGTGGTGTATCTCATCTTCTTTGACATTTACTCTATGCGCCCACAGCCTCTTCTGATAATAATATTGTAATAATATTGTATAATAGCTGTGCTGCATGCCATGTTACAGCTGTCTGTGTGTGTTTCCCTGAATTGATTTATCTTTTTTGATTCCTTACTGTCTTCTCTCTGTCCTACAGGCATGCTCGCTAGCCTGGTAGAGCAGAATATTTCAGTGCGTCGGCGGCAAGGGGTGAGCATCGGACGCCTACACAAACAGAGGAAACCTGATCGCAGAAAACGTTCTCGTCCCTACAAAGCCAAGCGCCAGTGATGTTTTGCAATGTCACTGTTGGTCACCTAAATAATGAAAAAGAACAACTGACACACAAAACAACCCTGTGTTGAACCAGGTTGAAGAACCATACTTTTTTTTTGTATATAAAAAAAAAAGATTATGAGTGCATTCCTTCAAAAATAGGTAGTTTTTTATCATGTATATGTACACATCATGTTAGTTCCATGTACATTTTTATCCCGTTTATGCCATTACTATTTACAGGTTGAATGTCTTAATTATGGTATCTTTAAGGTATCCCCTCTTATTCTACAATACTGTTTGAAGTATATTTACTAAGTATTTTCTTTTTGACTGTAAGCCTTTTCTGAGGACCTTGAATAATAATTACTCACACAATCTTTTTTGTATCTGAAATTGTCCAAAAAATGATGGTCTTTGAAGGTTTTGTTTGTTTTTGTACATATGTATCTGTATGTTGGTTCAGCAATGATTGGGCTAAGTAAAACTTTTGTATAGTGTGACTTCGTTTTATTGTTTGCTCATGAATACAAAAATAAACTCTGCCAAAATCCCAGCATGTCACTCATCGTTGTTTTCAATAAGACATACTTTCTGGGCAATTGAAAGTGCATAGTCATCTAATGAAGGTTTTTGCTAAAACAATGGGTTAAGGTTTTCTGTAGTAGCACTTGGTGAACACAAGAGAGAGCAGTGACTTGGTAACCGGTTCATTATTTGTATGTACAGTTAATATTTATTTTTGCCTCAATTTGGTTTGGATATCATGTCAACATTGTTTATGGTTGGAAATATTTTTTTTGTTTTATTTTTTAATGGATACAGATGTGTGAGCTTGCATAAATACCTATTTTCTTTCATGTGTGACGCAAGTTGAATTTACAATTGATATTGCTGAATTTAGATTTTCCAGAGTGACTAAATGTATCAGGTAGGTAAAATAATATGATTTAGGCTATTTCATTACTTAATTACGAACAAAAGTATCACATTTAGTTTTCATACATGTATATACATATATACAATACTCAATAGTCAAACATTGTTAGCGGTTGAAGTCATCCGTTACTCGTCCTGATCTTTCACATGTAACATTACTAGTCAGTTAGTTCCATCTACAATAGTAGTCAAGGCCTTCGATTTATACACTAATACTAGCACTACGTTGTGCACGTTCCTACGCATGTTTTGCAATTCAGTTTTACTGTAACTTTATTCTACGAATCGTGCTGATAATATTTTTAATATTTAGTGTTATTACATTGTGGGTAGGCTACCGTGGCCTACTGATGCGAATCGTAATCTGTATTAAGACTACTAGTACACATCTCGCTGACAGGTTAGGCAAATTCAGATTACAGATTCAGGAAGGCCAGTACACCACGCGTAATATAGTATTTTTATGGGACAATACGTCTTTACAACTCCGTACCAATTTCAAAAGAATAATGAAATACCGTGCACGCGCGCGTAACTCGCTCCCACCCTTTGCGTCAGCGCGCGTACTCTTTCGTCTGCCAGTGCGCGTGCTCCGTGTAGGATGCTGAATTGTAGGTGATGATGGCGGAAGGGGAGCTACGTTGAGTTTTATTTGAGTTTATATTACCATTGTAGAACCCTCTGCAACATCGTTTCTCTCCTTTGAATCCTATCCTGGGACGATGGGGAACGAAGCCAGCCTCGAAGGAGAGGGCCAGCCAGGGCAGCCAGGTTCCGCTGTCCCTTCTGCAGGGGCTCCGGCTTCCATTTCAGCACCACCGGGCTCTGGACAGCTCATCAAGCCCAGCAATGGTGCGCCAGCGGGAGGAACAGGGGCAGGAACCGGGTCGGGGATTAACAGGTAGCTACTATGTCGCACAGTTACCTGCCAAACTGTGTCAATAAAGCAATTTTTTTATATTTGTACTATGTTAGCCTGTTGTCCGTCGTGTGTATTGTAGCAGAAGGATATTTTATGGTGAGAAAAACAGGCTAGCAAACTGGTGCTTTAATTATTTATTTTATTATAGCATTATCTCGTGATCAATACCATTTAGCGATAAAACCGATGGTTTTCGATGTGTTATAAGTGGGGTATTTCTTACAATGAAACAGCATTTCAAATTTTTACTGATTTTATTGTCTGTAGTCTACTGTGGGGAACGCATAGTTCCTGATGGCTTTGAAAGCACGCCTTTTGTACCTTGTGGAGCTAAATAGACCTGTCTGTCTATCTTTTATTTATAAAATATATACAGTAGACTTACCCTACAACTTGAAGTCATACCATTCACTGCATCTGAGGGTTGGTGACGACTAATTTAAACGCTCATATGGGGTCGAAATAACTGTCCAACATCTCCTCTTCTCATGCTGTGATAGCGTCCCTACAAATAGATGCTATTCTCATTTAAAGCATTTTACATTTTAGGATTATTTTAACGTAACAATATGCTTTAATTAAATTATTTGCCATCAATCATATGAACATGAGCTTGTTGTGAACATTTTCTGTGACTATTGCTGCACTATTAAATTATAATTGCATAATAATAAAATAAACATAGATACATTTCAGCCTAGAAGACCTGAACCATGTATTGAGCTAATATAATAGCCTAGTATATTTTGAGATTATGCAGCTCTTCACAAATTGTATACCACACCTTTTCAAAACTCATTGATTGTAGGCATATCCTAGATATTGATCTTAGTCACGTCACACACATACACACACGTCTTAGGTGCGTGTGCAAGCATGCACTCACGCATACACACACACCCACACATAATCACAAACATTGGTGGCTTTTTGTAAAGCCAACAGACAAAATAAGACGGTTAGGCTTATTTGTACAATTGTATGCTGCGCAGGCCCAGAGAGATTGTGCATCTGAACGTTTCAGGCCCTCGTTGGATGTCGTACTGAAGCCGTCTTGATTCTTCTTGTAGCCTTAAGTGATAAGCACAGATGAGCTGACGCTTGGTGTCATTTTATTTGCAATGGCAATGGTATTCATTCTCAGCCAATAGCGTATACATATCCAGTGGTGTGAGAGCGAGATATGGATGTGAAGTCGTTGTCTCTCCTGGCTGTGAAAATAACTGGTGAGGGGAATGAAAGAGACGCAGCCCAGTTGGTGGTATAAGCCCTCTGTGTTTCCTTGGGCTCCCGTTCAATCCTACCTTAAGAATTCTGACCCAAATCCAAAGTTGAAAACCTAATATGTTTAGAGATGCTTTCACATAGTGTTACCATTTTTTTTGTAGTAGCGAAAGAGCAGGCCTTGGAAATTCTCTCTTAACTATTTCACTTGCGATCCCTTAAAACCCTTCGAATGTGGCAGCGGTTGGGAAGAGGGCAGTGACTTTCCTTCCGCTGGTTGATCACTGCCGTCGGTGTGCACTCATTCAGATTGTGGGTGTGGACAAGCATTCAACACAGTTTGCACCAATATAAGTTGCCTTAGGAATAGGAGAGGTCAATGCATTAGCTTAGTGAAGGTTGAGATGTCTTTGTCATCCAGTTTCTATGTCCAGCACGTTGGACAGGCTCCTTTCCTCTCTCCTTCATGCACAACTCATTCCTCCCCTCCTTCTGTCGTTTCCATGAATGACAGGGTGTTCATCTCCTAAGTGTGGGAGTTTCTCCAGGCTACTGGCTCTCTGTTAGCAGAAGGCAGGATATCAGAGGATGTTGTTGAATACCCCTTTACTGACCACGGCTGACTTTACTGACCACCTCAAAATGGCATCTTCATTTATTTCCTCGCCTGTATTCACACCGTTTCTAAATGTCTTAGGTCGTTTCTAAATGTCCTGCTTGTGTCCTGTCATTGCTTTCGTCAGGGGCTCAGCCAGTAGTGCCAGTCTGTGCATGCAAGTCTCCCTCTGAGCCTGAACACAGGCGTTTGAACAATATTTACATCGTTGCACGCGTCTGCTTAAGTGTTCTCCGTTCTCCCTCCAGCTACGAACATGGGCCGTCTGGCCTACTTTTGACAGCAATTTACAGGCTTTTATTTCATGGATTTACATTCATCCCATACACTAACTCAAAACCTCGAGGTGCTCTCCAAACGGAGAGAGCACCTTGATGAACCAGCACCTGCTGGACGATAGCCTCTAAAGATAGCATGATAAGACGTGGATATCCTTTTATGGGGGCACTACCATTCAACGGTGAAGCCGAAAGTTTGGGGACGTGAAGTGTAGTTGTGCTAGGGCAGTGCCTCACTGTCAGAGCATGTATTGTTGCCATGCCTTGACACCCACCGTGTGTAAAAGGGTTGTCAGCCTGAAACGGTGAACAGACAGCGTGGGGTTCTGTGGCGTGTTCTAGTGAACGTCTTCCTTAGGAAAGGTCTTTGGTGCCATCCCGGTAGGAAGGGTATTCCTGGAGAGAGCAGTGCGAGATGAAGCTTTGCAGCTGCTCAGCTGGTCTGCAGTGACTCACTGTCACAAACATGCTATTTTAATGCTCCCTCGTACTCTCTCATTTCCATCCCTCTCCTACCGTGGAAAACGGGGCTGCCAAAGCTGCCTTTGAAGGAGACGGGTGCAACAAAGCAAGGACTGCATTGTTGCGACAGCGGCAAGTCTTCATGGCTGTTTAATTGCTGGGGATAATCCCTGGGCTAGCGTCTGCTGGCCAGAATCGAGCAGAAACAGAGAAGTTATTAGTGCTACTGACGTCTGATAAATGGCCTCCGCTACGTGCACACACCATTGTGGAGGCCAGTGTAATGGCTACAGAGGATACACTGGGTCCAGCGAGGCCTGCACACTGAAGCTGTCGGAGGCAACAGAGCACGGCACAACTCGTTGCTCCCTTACTTCCTGGATAATAGTGAACTACGGATGTAGGTGTGCGTGCATGCGCGTGGGTGTGTGTGTGTGTTCGTGCGTGAACACGCATGTGCGCGACTATGTGAGAGAACGATTTCAAGAGAGAGAGTTCATTTTTTTTTGGTGTTGCTATAGTTGCCTGCCACTTGCATTCCATCTAGAGCTTGTGGATCTGGGTCCTTCCCATTGCCAGGGGGGTCAGGAGGCTGGAACTGTGGGCGTCGAGCCAGTGAAGCAGAAAGCCTTCGCGTTCCCGGGCCTTAGGAGCCGGCAAACACTGTTCTATTATCTGACCAAGATAAATCGCTTCTCTGAAAGTCCAAACAGTTTTGTCTCTATACCGAGCCTGTATAAATGACTTACACAGATGTTTTTAACTCTATACTGACACCGCGGTATTGAATTGGGTGACATGATATGGCGGTAGGAGTTAATGTGGACGAGTTAATGTGGTGCTGTGGGAAGGGATTCCCGGCTAATAACGTCTGCGTCTGTTCACAGCATCTCGGGCCGACCGCCTCAAGCGGACCCCGGGCCCAGAGCAGGGGTGCAGACGGGGGACGGCACGGGCGACCGCCTGGCCTCTCAGGGAGAGCAGGGCCAGGGCCACGTGGCCAGGAAGAACCTGCAGGTGGACGTGAGCAGCAGCCGGACCGGGAGGTCCCCCTCCGTGTCGCCGGACCGCGGCAGTGCCCCCACCTCTCCCTACTCGGTGCCCCAGATCGCGCCCATGCCCAGCAGCAAGCTGTGCCCCGTCTGCAAGACGGCTGACCTGACGGGCACCACCGACGGACAGCCCAACTTCAACACCTGCACGCAGTGCCGCTCCATGGTGTGCAACCAGTGTGGCTTCAACCCCAACCCGCACCTCACAGAGGTAGGTGGCGACTTTGAAGAAACACAGAAATGAATCGGGTGACAAAACACAGACTGAGTTGCAGCTTGATTAAGCGGTCGATGGTTTTTGTTTGTGTGACCCGAGTTGTGGCCCGATTCAGTGGGTGTGAAGGTCAGTGTTCCAGTGTAAGCAGACAATGAGGTGGTGATAGCGAGTTCCCCCCGTGGAGAGGCAAGTCACAAGCATAGGGGTGATTAATTCTGGGCCTGGACAAGTCCTCCACCTGGCAGCAGCCCAGGACTAGAGACACAGGCTGGGACCGCTCCAACCACTGGCCCTAGGGGACAGGGGAAATTCTGTTATTGAATGTGTGTGTGTGTGTGTGTGTGTGTGTGTGTGTGTGTGTGTGTGTGTGTGTGTGTGTGTGTGTGTGTGTGAAAGAGAGAGAGAAAAATAACTTGTTCAGGCAACAAGTGTGCCTACAAGGATGAATATCGAAGGTAACTAAAATCAAACCAGCATTATGAAGTACTAGTGTTATCTGATTTGTGGTGTACATTATGAGTACTAGTATTATCTGATTTGTGGTGTACATTATGAGTACTAGTATTATCTGATTTGTGGTGTACATTATGAGTACTAGTATTATCTGATTTGTGGTGTACATTATGAGTACTAGTGTTATCTGATTTGTGGTGTACATTATGAGTACTAGTATTATCTGATTTGTGGTGTACATTATGAGTACAGAACAATGTGTTACCCCTGTGCTAAATGAGTCAACAGGTGTACATAGGAGACAAAGAGAACATGACAGACGGCAGGGTGTGTCTGAAAATTGGGATGAGATAAAAAAAAGGCAAGTACGCACGGAGCGGAGAGGAAGGGTAAGGAAATGATAGGTCTGAAAGACACGGTTAAGAGACAGGGGAGAGTGAGGAGAGAGAGACATGGCAGCGAGAGAAGATTGAAGGTGACTATTGGTGTTTTTTCAGCGGAGTCCCGGTGAGTGGCTTGTCACAGGCTGACAGGAAAGGGAGACGGAGAGGGAGAGTGCTCCACTTGGTCTCCCCTGTGAGGCGGGGAGATTTACCCTCCAACATGCTTACCATAGACTGGGCCTGTCTCAGTGCGGCAGCGTCTCCACAGCCGTGACAACGTTCCAGAGCCTTCGTCATCCATTGGTGCTGCTGCTGACGATGAGGATGATGGTGATGGTGAGGCACTAAAAACAAGAAAATTAAACAACAAAAAAAAAGATCAGAAGAGCCAGAAAACAAAACGTATGGGGACCAAAAGAAGACGAAAGAGGAGCAGAGCGGGCCGGTTCTGGGAAGTGGACCGTATCGCGGGAAACTCTGTGCCACGGTGACTCAATGTGCTGTGATGAGATGCAAGCAGTGTGGAGCCCCCGCTGCTGCCTCAACCCCAGAAGCCTCTCCACGGACTGGGAGGGGAGCTCTGAGCGTCGGGCCAGGAGACGCCCCGTCATTGACTTCCTCTCAGAGGCCCAGGTGATTGACGATAATGTGCCACCCCGGCGGACGTAAAGAGAGGGCCTGAAATGAAATTTGGGGCCCCGTGTAGAACAACCGGATGGCGGCGTCGCAATTTAGCGCGCCTGCAAACGGGGACGTGACGAATGGCGGAGAGATGTGGCCGCACTGTTGCAGGGGTTCTTAATCATGCAGAAGAGGATGGCTCTTATGTAAATGTAAAGGCCTTGATGTGAGAATATATGTGCACAAGTGTGTTTTGTTCTGCGCGTGTGTCCCTCTGTGCATTGGGGTTGGGTTAGGGTTGGGGGGGGGGGGGGGGGGGTGATGGGTACAGAGAGGACTGAATATTTCATGTGGTTTTGTGCGTGTTTATGTATGAGTCTGTGAAAGTGCTGATGACAAGCTGGTCTTTGGCGGGTGAGTCAGGTGTTCCAATAATAACCTTGTCAGCTATGATGTTGTTCCATGGATGTACCGAGAGCAAGATGGAGAAGCGCGTGCGAGAGAGAGAAAGAGAGAGAGAGAGAGAGAGAGAGTGATAGAGAGAGAGAGAGATAGAGAGAGAGAGAGAGTAGATGTGAGCGAGATGGAGAGAAAGTGGCACAGACACTCTCCAGTAGCCTCCCACCATCCTACAGGAGAGGCTCTGCTACGTGTAGCTTGCTATTTATAGATTACACTCTCCTGCAATGATTGTCCAGAGAACGGAGCCAAAGCTGAGAGCGAGGGAGGAGGAGGGGGGGGGGGGTGGTAACCACAGAGATGTGGACGGGGATGAAACCGGGAGCGATGAACGTTTGTGGAAAGGTCTTTCTCGTGGACCTCCGTTGCACGTGGGCTTTCTCGAGGCATCAATATCCGTTAGTTTCATGCTCCTGAATCCATTTCAATTTAGCCGAATCAAATTGAGCTGGAAAATTGCCGAGAGACAGAAGACGAAACAAAGGCTCAAAAAGAAGGAGACAAACAAAAAAAAAGGGTTGTCGATGAAAACATGCCTCAGCTAAACAATAGGCGCTGGAGCCTATCCGCTGGATTTGAATCTCGCAATCTGGTCCTAGCCAACTTCACAGGGCCAAAGACGGATGTGTAGCTATGATTTAATTAGAGCATAATTAATAATTCATCCCGACAATCATAACCGAGTAAACCACTTGTCTGGGGATGGAGAAGAGGGATGGGAACTTTCAGTGGTCTCAAAACACAATGACTTCAGACCGAGGTCGTGAAATGATATTAGGATTATTCTCGATGTTCTGTGATGGATACAGCGTTGTAATTCGATATCTTTCCTTTGATAATCCACCACAAGACATTTAATAAGCTCTCTCATAGCGTCTCTTACAATTACTCAGCTGGAGTGCAGGGCGTTGCTTTGAGCGTCAGTAAAGTGTGCACAATGCACTAACTGGGTCAACAAACCCACTGAGACACAACTATATGCTATTCGATGCATAAGTTAAACATAAAGGGATATCTGAATTACAAAGATCACCAGATATTTCACTCAGGACACACAATGGGATGCATGTCTTTACTGTGAACTGTAGCGTTCCCTGTTTATCGGAGTTGGCAACGTTTGCCATCACAACTGCCAATTGCTCTTGCAGATTTTTCAATCTAATTTGACGTGGCATTCTTAAACTTGGAAATACACTCACACATCATTTATTTCCATACAGTGCCATTTTAGCATATTTTGTCAGGGCAACACAATCTTGCTAACAGTCACAGGATAGTATAAAACCCCTAATTGGATGACAACACATTTTACGCTGCTTGAGTTCATAAAGACTATGACTGTGTTTTCACTCTCTGGCAACAACATGTGTGCCCTGCTGTGCCTGTCACACTGGTAGCACAACATTGTGAGCTAGTCAATAATCAGTCTTAAGGAGCAAATTATTTCACTTCAAACTCCATGCCAGCATAGCAACATTTAGTTATGAACTGCATGCCTGTAGCAAAAGCGTAGGCTCAGCTTGCTAGCGTGCGTGCGTGTGTGTGCGCGCGCGCGCGTGTGTGTGTGCGTGGTACAATTGCAGAGGGTGGTCTTTTGATGTCTCTTGGCCCAATTTCAAACAAGTTGATAAACCACTGCCTTCTAAATCATCCTCTCTCCAAAGTGCGGCGCTCAGCAGCTCAGCCCGCTGCATGGCGATACTGCATTGTGGTCTGCTGGGGGGCTCCTCCGTCCGTCTGCCTCGCTGCCCCGCCATTTGGCTGATTGCTGCTGCGTCTGTGTGGCGTCGCAAACTTCCAGTTCTGTCTGAGGGTGTGGTGGACTGTGAGGTGTCTGGACTGGGCAATGAGGCGCTGTGGTTCATACAGATGACTCTGGGATTGGCAAGAAAAATGAAGTACCCCTCTGTGTGAACTTTAGATGGTATTGGAACTTTCTGGTGGAGAAAAGCAAAGCTTTCACTTCTCTATAGGTATATAATAGTTGTTAAGTTATAATAGTTAATGTGTAGGCTTGCCCAAATCATGGGTTTTATAATTCTGGTGGTGGTTGGTACGCTCTTTTGAAAATATTGTACTTCTAAATCAGGCGGTGATTGCTGCGAAAAGGTACTCTATTTCAAGCACCACTTTAACCATTCCACATGTAAAGTATGTTCAGTCAGTGGTAGACCTTTTACGACACAAACACACACACACACACACACACACACACACACACACACGTACACACAGTATCATCGTTTTCACACAAATACAGAAAAGAATACATTCTGACTGCTTACACATGCACACACTTTCACACACCACAGCTCTCCAGGTGACGGGAGTGCAAGGGGCTGAAAGCAGAGGCTGGTGAAGGGGAGGCAGAGTGGGGGGGGGGGAAACCCATCAATATGTGGGCTGCAGATGAGATATGGACGGAGAACGCGGGAGAAATGAAGAGCGAGCCGGAGTGCGAGGCAGCCCGCAATAAGGAGAAGAGGGGGTTATAAAGATGGAGAAGGGGAACAAGATGGAGGGAGGATGGCAAAGAGAGAGAGAGAGAGAGAGAGAGAAAGAGAGAGAGAGAGAGAGAGAGAGAGAGAGAGAGAGAGAGAGAGATGATGATGAAACAAGAGGACGGGCGACAGAGACAAAGTGTGCCGTTTGCTTGTTTTTCAGGAGGCAGATCAGATTTCATAAAGATCCACATGATTGCTTCATAACAAGGGGGAGGCTGAAAGAAAGAAATGAAGTGGAGGAGCGAGGCGGAGGCAAGCACAACGCAGCGCAGTGAAACTGATCAACGGCGGCTAGCCTCCCGTACGGCAGATCTCTCTGTTTTCTTACAGGTTAACGCGTTTATCGTAACTGGTGTTTTGGAGGAGATAAATAGATGAGGAGCCACAATAAAGAGGCAGCAAAGGGCCCGCTCTCCGTCGGAGGAGGACGTGATCGGATCAAGGTCCCAGTGGGTTTCTCCGCAGCACTTGAAATGCTCGGCCCCGCCGCCAGCCAAGGCCCCCGAGGTCACGGGTGGCCCTTCCCAACCTCGGCTTTGATTGACAACGCACATGCCTGTCTTATTGCCCACAGAGGACCTGCAGGAGATCAGGCACGAGTGTTCACACAAGGATATGACTGATTGACTGACTTGCGGACATTTGAACCACACTGAATGACTGCAAGATGTGGAGAAACGTCCATTTTGTACGATTGTAACATAATAATACAAAAATATTAGGCATGCAAATCATGTTTTGGGGAATCCAAATTCTACCTTTGTTACTCCCTCTGTGAATTAGATATATTATTTGCCCTTACATTTTAGTATAATAGCACATGCAATTACATAGTCTAGATTTTTATTAAGTACACCCATCTTTAAACACAGCTACAATGTATAACAATACAGTATAATGTATTGCTTTAGACATAGTACAATTTCATACATTTCTTTGTGTAATGGCTGGGGGAATAATAAACGCCGTTCCAATGGGTTGAGTTGCCTGCTTTTGACAAGCAACTGTCTTAATGGTGGGGGAAACGTGGACGGTTAGGCCTGATAATGAACAACATGCTAGGCTAAAAGGAGGATCGCGACCATAGGTGCCTTCCTCTACGACATCATCACATCTATTACCCTCTGACATCAAACGACCCGTGACGCTACGCATCGTTCGTGTGCTCGAGTTCGTTTCTGAAGCGCGCTTGTCAGCTTGCATCTCGGGCGGACCACGCGGTCATGTGATTCTCTCGACCCCGGGGCGTGCCTTAAAAGGTCAGGGCTCGCAGACGCGGCCGCCACCCTCTCCGCACGGCCGACGTGCGCCGCCATCTTCCAACCGCCGGCCTGCTGAGCTCTCGCAGAGGAACCGGGAGAAACACTGATGGTGGCGTAGCAGCTGTCAGAACGCTGGGATGCCAATTACTCCCCATTGGCGCGCGCCGCCGCCGCCGGGCCTCCCCTCTCACCTTCTCATGGGCCTGCATCAGATAGATGGAGACAAAGTACGCGAGAAAGTCCCAGGCAGTGGAGACGGAGGGGCTGGAGCGCCCGCGTAATCAGGGGGATCCATCTTGTTTTATTAAAGTAGCCCGGAGCTCAGCTCATCCCGCGTGTCTCGGCGCGGGAAATAATAATCATTTATCAGGAGGCCTACCAACACGACGCTCCCACTGGGGCAGAGCAGCAAACAATATTTATCCCTGTAGATTTGCATAGTGCATTGTTGTTGCGGAGTGTGTAATTATTGATTGATGTCAGTAAGATTAATCAGCCACCAGCCATGTCATCTAAGCTGAGACGTCTCAGGATTGTTGATTTCTTTTTGGTGAGTGTTGTTTTTGCACAGGCCACCTGATGATCCTGTTTGTTCTTTCTCACCCTGCAGGTACAGGAATGGCTGTGTCTCAACTGCCAGATGCAGAGAGCTCTGGGGATGGACATGACCACGCCGCGCTCCAAGAGTCAGCAGCAGATTCACTCTCCGTCCCACCAAGCCAAGCCCGAACTCCAGCCCGACCCTCCGACCCAGCCTGCCCCCCAGACCCAGGCCCAGACACAGCCCCTGACCCAGTCACCGCCTCAGAAACAACCTCCACCCCAGCCCCAGGCTCCTACGCAGGCCCAGCCGCCTCCTGGCTCTAACAGACAGACGGGTCCTGGTCCTGGTCCTGGTTCTGGTCCTGGTCCTGGTCCTGGTCCTGGTCCTGGCCCAGCGCATGGCCCTCAGCAGCCCAGGCCGGACCAAAGAGGTCCAGGGGGTCCTGGTGCTACCCAGCCTCATGCTAGACTACCCCCCGGGGCAGTGCCTCTCCCAGGCATGGCAAAAGCCCCATCCCAGCCTGACCTGTCCCGCAACTCCCCTGCCCACCAGCCCCAGCCTCCACGACAGGACACCACCCGCAGTGCAGGCAGCTCCCCGTCCCGCCAGCCCCCGCCCCCAGAGCAGCCTTTCGGCAAGCTGTTTGGCTTTGGGGCGTCTCTTCTCAACCAGGCTAGCACCCTGATATCAGAGAGCCCCCTACAACAGGCCGCACCACAGGCCCAGCCACAGCCCCAGCAGCAACCCCCCAAAGTAGCTCCCAAGCCTGGAGGCCCCCAGGGCCCCGCCCCTGGAGCTGGCAAACCCCCAGGGGCCCACCCAGGTCAACAAGGCCCCCATGCACCCCCACAGCAGCAGCAGCAGCAGCAGCAGGCTCGCCAGGAGCCCCCCTCCAAGCCCAAGCCCTGCTGTCCCCTCTGCAAGACCAACCTCAACGTGGGGAGCGCCGCGGAGCCACCAAACTACAACACCTGCACGCAGTGCCACGCCCAGGTGTGCAACATGTGTGGCTTCAACCCCGCGCCGCACCTGACCGAGGTAAGTCCGTGTCCCTGTGTGTGTGTGTGTGTGTGTGTGTGTGTGTGTGTGTGTGTGTGTGTGTGTGTGTGTGTGTGTGTGTGTGTGTGTGTGTGTGTGTGTGTGTGTGTGTGTGTGTGTGTGTGTAAGCGCAGCACCGTGGCGTCTCAGCGGTGTCTCTGTTGTTGTACGGCAGCGTTGCTGCCAAAATGTGTGGGCATGTCTCTGCTGTTTCAGGGCATGCCGGAGGGAAGCAAGGCAAACTGAAATGATTTATTGACGTGTTTCTGAAAATGCCCTGTCATAGTGTGTGTTTTTCTGTGTGTGTGTGTGTGTGTGTGTGTGTGTGTGTGTGTGTGTGTGTGTGTGTGTGTGTGTGTGTGTGTGTGTGTGTGTGTGTGTGTGTGTGCACGCGCTCTCATGTGTGCGCTCTGTTCCGTCCCTTGTCTCGGGCTGCTGGGCTCGCTGAATGTGGTTCCATGGTCCCACACAGAGGTCCTGTGGGCCGGGAGCAGCGGGCCGGGGTCCAGGAGCTGTCCTGCCTGTCGGCCCGTCACGGCCCTGAGCTCCTGGGGGGGGTGTTGCTCCTCACGCTGCCTCATTGGGGGGGGGGGGGGGGTTCTGTGTTTCTCCGCCATGCGTCCCTTTGGGGCCCGTGGCTGCGTTTTGTCGTGTTAATCGGCCAGGCTGTGAAGGACCCGGAGGCCCGTGTGACGCTGGCGCGGAGCTCCGTCCTGGGTAATTGGGCCCGTCCGTGTGCCTGTCCGCCCCGCTCCTCCTCGGGCTCCACTGATCCGGGGCAGCTGCTCCGGCGCGCCGCTTCCCGTCCGCGCTAATCACGTCTGATTGTGGAGTTGACCGAGTGACGGGGCCATGACTCACCTCCTCCGCCGGCACTCTCTCTCCCCGTAGTGGCACGGGGGGGGGGATTAAGCCCATCGACAGCCAAAGAGAGGCCCCGGCCCCTACCGTACGGACAGATGACCCTGGTTTTGATGAAGCCAACGACGTCTCCGTGGCGTGTCCATCGCGGGTCAGTCCGACTTGAACTCCCTGGAGCCTCCCTGCTCTCTCTCTCTCTGGACTGGTAACACCGCCGAGCTAGAGTAGGGGCTGGATGTGCCTGCAGCGGTCGTGCAATCACATTGTTTAATTATGCAAATCAAGCCCAATTGAATGATGGCAGTAATAACAGGCTTTCTGCGGAGCGTGGGGCTTTTTATGGGCCGGCCTTGTCTTGCCAGGCATCTGGTTGTCACAGGCAGCGGCGCCAGCCATTCATACATCGCTATGGAAACGCGGCGATGTCGTTTGTCAGGCGTTACTCTCGTGCCTGGCTGCGGTCGGGGGAGTTTTTATGAGATGCTGAGGAGTCGGTGGGAACTTTCACTGGGCTCCTGCGAAGCTGTGCGCTGCCCTCGCCAGAAGACTCTCGGCCTTTCTTTAAGGTCGAGTGGCCACGTTCCAGCTGCAGCAGCTCTGGTCTGAGGAGGAGCTGAGGTCGTTGCAGCGGGGTAGTAACTATTTTAGGAGCAGAGGGGCCGTCCAGCAGTTTCACCCGAACCATAATGACTGTTGAATCCGGCAGTGCGGCGTAAAAGAGCGCGCTGACTCTCTCCCTCTCTCTCTCTCTCTCTCTCGCTCGGCCCCGTGTGCCACGGGTTTATTTGTGGTTATCCTCTCCGTCACGGAGTGGGCGTGGCCGGGAGCTGATCTAGTTGACCTAATGCACGAGAAGAAGAGGTCTGTTGGATTATTGCCGCGAGCAAGGGCACCGGTGTGGACATCGAGGGCGCACGCTCCCAGCGTGATTGGTGAACCTCTCCTCAAAACAAACGGGGGAGTCTCGTTGGCAGGGCGCCACGTCCCTCGACGTCGATCTCTGGAGAGGATCTCTGGGGGGCACCCTATCAGCGTTCACCAGCACGCACAGACTGACCAATGGGCATGTTTCTGTGACCCGAGCCGGCGTTGTTCCCGACACACCCGAGTCTGTGTAGTCTCATGAACGATGTTTGGTTGGAACCCCCCTTGCCAAGCCCAATGAAAGTCCTGAGAAGAATGGGACAGAGGCTCTATGCTGGCTCGTTTTCTTTTCCAATTACCAGAAGTAATTCCATTTACCAGTACACTCAGAGGCATCCGCGGCGTTTGCTTCAAAACACACACGCGCACGAAACACGTCGTCCAATTCTCGAGGCAAAGATGTGAAAGGTGTTCGTGGTTTTACAGTTACCTGTCCGCTCATAGATGATGATCATGCATAATTCATTGACCGCCGATAGTCTGTACTGTACTCTATTAAGAGGTGCTCGGCCTCCATTTTAATCTGCACATGCTGAGAGAGAAGGGAGAGAGAGAGAGAGAGAGAGAGAGAGCGGGCCTGGAGAAAGGTGAGAGATGGATAGAGAGGAAAGGGAGGAACGTGCCAGACAGCCGTAATGAGTGAGAGCCCAGCTGCTTTGTGCCACACCGACAGGCAAGCATGATTCACGCCAATCATCTGGCGATTCGCACACCCCACTAGACAAGATAAATAAGATGTCCTCGTTGCAGTGGCCTTACCTCCCTCGTGCTGGCTGGCGGAGGGGGAGATTAAAGGATAGTCTATGGCGTTGTTCTTTCCCCCCAGAGTTGGCTTGTAAATAGAACATAAACTGTTTCCATGGAAGAGTCTGGAGCCCCATCTCATTTCTGCACTGGGAATTAATTGTGTGTGTGTGTGTGTGTGTGTGTGTGTCTTTGTCTGTGTGTGAGAGCCACGGGGTCAATTATTATGGTCTATAAATATGTTTCTCTCCTTAGCTCATCCCTAAGTCTGTCTAGTTAATATATGAAGGCGAACGTTGGGAGTTTTCATGGAGCTCGCTGCTGTATAATACATTTCGTGCCTTGTGGTTGAAACGGTTCCCACACTGAGGAGTGTGCCCGGGCGCTGACGGTGAGCACTAATGACACAGCAAGGAGCGGGCTCGTTTAGAGCGAGCGCGATGCTCTGAGTGGGTCGTTAGCGAGGGGACCGAGTTTCTCCTGGAACTGTGTCTAAAGTGCCGGGCGAAATAGAAAGTATAGCTCATCAATAATTCAACGTGGGAGAACATTATAAATAGTTCATGGAATGTGGAACAGGCGGAGTGCTGTTGTTTGATGGCGGATGTCACGTAAGGTCAGCGCGCATTTTGTTTGTCCATGTGTCTGTCTGCGTGTGTACGTTTGCGCGTGTGTCAGCGAGGGAGAGACCGGGAAAGAGATACTATGACCAACACACTGTCTTCTGAAGCACTGTTTTCCTTTCAATTTCCCAAAGATGAATTGTGTGTCTTTGAGCTGAAGACAGCAGTGGTTACTCATTCAAAGCAATGGTTTATTCGATGCAAGCTTAGGCCATTCACACACAATAAGCTCCCTGTATCGTTTTACCTTCCTCTTGTTGCATAAAGCACGCCCAACGTGACAAGAGAATATGTTACCTCGAACATACCTGTAAATCAAGTGCATTTCTTTCGCAGCAGTTTGCACACGCATGCCCGTTCCCTCAGCGTCTCGACACCGCTCCAGGTTAATCCCTGCCTCCCGTGGCCATGCCCCCCCCCCCCCACCCACCCAGGGTTTGCTCCCACTGGCTGACCAGTAGTAGAGCTAGAGATGACTCTAGCTACCACGCCCACTGGATTGATTTGCTTCTGGCCCAGGGAATAGGCCAGTGTTGGAGTGTCGGCCACCGCCAGCATGGCCATGATCAAATCAAGACATGTGCTGATGCTTTGTAACACACACATACCCACACAATTGCTATTTATAGGTCCATTGTGTGTGCGCAGACCCAATCTTACACATGTGCCCACACACATGCACCCACAATACACACACGTACACACACACACACACACACACACACACACACACACACACACACGCACACACACTCTCTCTCTTTACCAATGTGCATAGTGGTGCCCAGCTGTGACAAAGCAGAGAGTGTGAAATGAGAGGGAGTGGATGATTGTCCGTGATACTGCTCTCTGGTAGCTCACAGCCTATCAAATACCCAGCACACGTTACAAAAGCTGTGGCCTGTCGACAGAAGGCCTTGTTCATATCCACACGTGTAATTGAAGGATTTGACATTTAAAACGCTTTATTTTTAGACCCTCTCCTTTTGTTTGGCAACGGGGCCACACTTGTTGACTAGGCTAAGGAACCGTTTTCCCCCGAGCAATGTTTCCCTAGAAAACCAATGCTCCAGTTTTCCGTACGACGTCAGGCTGTTTTCCCCTGCGCCGATTGAAGCCGTTGGTTCTAAATATTCCGCGGAGCGTCTCAATCGGATTTCCTTGTTAGTGCGGGACTGGGAACCGTCCCCTGGTGTTTGAGCCTCGCCGGCGCGGTGACACAATCGACTCAGGAACAGCAAAAAACATGTCTGAGCAGAGCCCGGCTAGCAACATGGCTGCCGTGTGATCACGCTGAGACACAGAATAGCGGAACATGTCGGAACATTCCGTAACGCGCTGGAAGTGTTGCTGGGTGTTGGCACCGGCCCGCCTCCCTCTCTCCGGAGGCCCATCCGCAGCCAGATGGCTCCCGGCAGCATCCATCCAGGGCCACGCCGCGCTCCGCCTGGCCTCCCCCAAACGGGCTGGTGATGATACACCAACGCAGACCCCCACGCCCGCCCAGCCTGCCCAGCCTGGAGCCAGGCTACGTCTCTCCATCCCGCGTGCTGCTGCACTAATGCGTTGACGTGCACACAGACACGCAGACACTCAAACACCAAACAGACTTGGGGCGAAGCGGTGGTGTGGAACGCCAGGGAGGGCGGCGCCGTCGTCAGCTCGCCCACCGAGTCAGGCCTCACCTTCCCGCTCGGCTCTGCCAAATGAAAAGGACGAGCGCGGTGGGGTGATCCTATCTCCCCTCCATGTGACTCATCTCCTCCTGACTCCTGACACAGGCACACACACACACACACACACACACACACACACGCACAAATCAAGATCCTACTCCTATTGTCCTCTTTCAATCATTTTTGGTCAAGTCTTTTCTTTTTTTTGTTATTTACGTTGCGGGTCATTTATTAGGCACACAGCACCCCCTGTTGAAACCCTGCATCTTGTACGCTGGCCGCTCAGACTCCTGGTCATCCCGTGGCTGTGTGTCACGGTGGGGCTGTGTGGGCCAAGCCTCGCTCACTTGTCTCTCTCCCCCCCCCCCCCCCCATCTCGTTGTTGCCTACCTCGCTCCTGAAGGGATGGACGCGCTCCCCCTGCTCCCTCCACGTCCCGTCGCGCCTCCCCCGCATCGCTCCTTCCTCTTCCTCCTGTCTCCCGTGCGTCTGAAGGAGGCGGCTGGCTGTTGACACATTGATTGAATTGCCAATTAGCGCCAGTTGAATCGCTAGCCGTCGATGTTGCGAACGGCAACACCAGCGAACCCCGCCCCCCCCCCCCCTCCCTCTCCATGCAGGGCATACACTGTTGACTTAGCAGCGAGAGCAAAGAAAGGATTTCTCTACTGAAACCAGAGAGACTTTGGGGGATTGAGTGAAGGGGAAAAAGTAGACCTCGACAAAAGGGAAGTGAGAAGAGTGAGTTTAGAGAGAGCGGGGTTGAGAGTAAGTGACTGGGTAAAGCAGGGACGGAGAGATAGAGAGAGGGAGGGAGGGAGGGAGGGAGATAGAGGGTAATCACGTAGAATGACCTAATAGTGTGTGGTTCTAATCCTTGTTGAGGGAGTGGAGTGATCCCCGGAGCATGGTGCTTAACCCCAACACACCATTGTAAAGATCCACCCACACAAAGGAACGCCATCGGAGAACTCCAAGCTCTGCTGGATGATTAAGCTGTGAACGGACTCCCTTAAATCAAAGTGAATGTCAACTAGGAACCATGACATAAGCCTAAACATTACAATTCAAATCCCAGGGGGCTGTAAAGATACCGTATCTGATCAACAACGTAATCGTCCATTTTTAGAACGTAATACTTTTTATGAATATAAAATATGAATGTGAATATGAGCCTGGACAAAACCGCATGCCACATCCACCACATAAGCCTAGAGTGCAGTGTACACCACAGCCTACGTGGACTACAACGTGTCTAAGAGCTTGCTGTAAGACAAGAGTTTGCCTCGCATGCAGTTGAGTACGGATCTGAAAGTGGTCAGACAAAATCCAGCCCGACAGCAGGAAGAGGAAGTGCTGCGCAGCTGTGACATCTTCCTGTGTGGATTAATGTGGCACCCAGCACAGATGTTGGCTGGTTTGAAAGGCTTAAACGCCAAACGCACCCCTCCTCCCCCCGGCTCCAGGCCCTTTGTGTTTCGAAGCAGTCAGGGGGGGCTCAGAGGCAGCTTATCCACTGGAGTTTCACACACCATCTACTACTGTAGGCTGCGCCAAGGATTTGCTGCGGTATTAGGGCTGCTCTCTCCAGTTCCATTGGCGCTCTGGAGGCCCCCGGCCTGATTTCTTATTCTGCTGTGTGGTCGGGTAGGCAGGGTCTTTCACATTTGATGAGGTGTCTCCGAGGTCAGCCTCAACCTTTCCCAGGCCCAGTCTGCCTCGCAGCAAAAACCCAGCCGGGCGTGATGAAGGACTCTGCCGGGGGGGCACGCTGACCATGTTGAGCCAGGGCCGCACCTCTCCAGCTTCTTTTCGGGAGCCTTTTTCTCTAAGTGCCCCTGCCCCCCGGGCTGATGAGAGTGTGCTGGGAGGCCTGTGAGGAATCGGCCACGGCTTAATCACCTCTTCAGAAGTCATCATTGTCAAGGCCTGGTGGCTGCGCTAACGAGCTCCAGCGAAGCTCCAAGGACTCGCAGGCTGCGGCCATGCTTCTCCCCGCCGTCGGAGCCACGGAGGTGGGGCGGAGCGAGGCCCCCTCCACCCTTCCCATCCGGCCGGCCCTGTCTCTACACATCATTTCACCCACCTCGTCGGCAGTCCTCCTCTCTGCGCTCCCAACAGCAACTCAGACACGCGACTTCGCCCACTAATGCTGGCATTAGCCGGGAATGAGGGGGCGAGAGGAGTGTGCCTGCTTAGAGAGCAAGTGTCAGCTGCAAGCACTGAGAGGCATGTGGGAACAAAAAAGGGAAAAGCCTTTCTGCCGGAGAGCACGTGGCTCTGCGTTAGTAGGCCAGAAACGTGAGGAGAAGGAAAGGGGGAGTTGGGGGCAGGCGAGACAACAGGGGAAGCGACTGATCACTCCACCACCAGATTTAACCCCTTTTTTAATCCTCTCTGTATTGCAACTTTCGGTCTAGTGGGCACAATCTGTTTTTCAGCCTGGTGGCTATGTGATCTGAATTGTGCTGGGCCTGTTTATATCATCGTCATCATCAGCAGCAGCAGCAGCAGCAGCAGCAGCAGCAGCAGCAGCAAGTGTAGCTGCAGCGAGCCAGAGCGAACCGTTCAGCCAGGCCAGCTAGTCCTCCCACTGGCTTGTTGTGGCTCAATTGCTGGACCACTGCTGTGGCCAAAGTGAATCCTCTCAGTTGGAGGCTAGAACACCATGTGGGAAGTAAACCTGCAAACCCCGTTCACTCGCAAACAAACAATTTTAGTTCATACACACGCTGGTACACAACTGCCTGCACACACACACACACACACACACACACACACACACACACACACACACAGACAAACTAATAGGTATACGCCTAACCAGCAAGCCCATTTTCAGTTTGTAATGTTCTTTCCCGTTGTAAGTTCAAGGGAGATGGAGAGGCAGCTGCCGGCTTTTATGTTGGAAGACTAGATTCTGCTCGCTCTTTTTTAGACAACCATGAAATATTAATATAGTGGAGTGAGTTCACAAAGCTTATTTTTGTGCAAGATAAGGAAAATGACTCACAGTACAGTGGGGACGTTGTGTATTAATAATACAGTGAGGAGTCCAGCAGATAATCTCTAAAAATGACCATATTCCTTATTTTCATGTTGAGATATATACTATAGTATAGAACAAAACACCTAATACTGTGGCATTTTAGCCCAAATTTGAGGGCTCTCTAGACTTTTTTTCCCCTGCACATGAAATTCAGAGCTGACCCAAATAGCCCTCACTGGGATTTGGCCACTCAGTTCATTAGCCACTCCTGAAATGTGCCTTCAAGAAGGCTCTCAAACTGGGTTTGCACGTGGCCCCGAAAAATGGAATCTTTGCATCGCGCCTCTACCTGAAAACGACATACAGTTGCTGCACCAAGGTTCTCAAAAGATTCAGCCGTAGCAATACTGTCACGGCAAGTGATGGCATTTGTGTTGCGGAGCATGGCACGACCCTCCGTTAGACTCGCTATGTGAAGACTGCTAAATGAATCAGCCTAATGTTCCTTTGAGACCCGTGTGTTGCGGATGTGCTTTACGTAGCACAGACGAAACCCAGCGCAACACTTCCCGCTAATCCAACCTTTACTTTCTTTGAATTCTTATCGGGTCATAAATCTCGGGGGCTTGCTCGTAGGGCCTTTATATCCCGTCGTTTTCCTCTAATGCCCGAGCTTGGATTGCTGAGGGAGATCGCTGTGTTCGGAGAGAACAGCTCTGTAGACTTAGCACCGCACAGGCCTCTCTTCCGAAGGCAGTGGATTTATTCTGCCCCGGGAAGTGCACGGCCCTGACGGACTTTAATCACACTCCACCCTCAACGGCGCGTCTATCAAACCTCGTCCAATTCAACCGCATGACATCGTCTCCAGTCTGTTGGCCAATAATTGTGCTCGCACAAAGAGTTCCTTCTGCCCACACTGAGAACAGAAGGGCAGAGGACGAGTGTGCAGCTTGGATCCAGTCGCTGCTGCTCCCTTTTTAAGAGCTTTCCTAGATATTGTTTGACGCAACATGGCTATACCTAGTAAACATGTATCACGTTTTCTGGTACTAAACCTTTTAGAGGGGCTAAAGGATAATAAAGAAACCAACATCCATCTGAAACCAGGCAGGCTGCACCACTGAACATTGTGAAGGGCTCGTGATTGAAACAAAACGAGGATACAAAGAGAGTGCAATGTGCTAATCTGAGGCGACTAGCTGGCCTCTGACTGGTGCTTCCTGGCAATTGTAGCAGGGAGAAACAAACGCTGTAATTCCTCATGGATATTCAAACTAATTAGCCAACTGGGCAGTTTGACCTTTAATACTAAGTGCAGAAATAGGAAAACAATTACTCTGCTAGTGCATGTTTGTGTGTGTGTGTGTGTGTGTGTGTGTGTGTGTGTGTACGTATGTTTGAGTCACGATGATAACAAAACCGAGGATTAGATGCCGCGCGTATCACTTTTCCCCACGTGCAAAGCAAATAGTGAAACGGCGGCCCCTCCTCAAGCGCCACTCCCCCGCGCTCAAAGTGAGGCTGTCGGTCGGCGTCGCCAAGCCCTCGTCTCTGGCTCCCATCTCCTCTGTCTAACAGCTGTGTGAGCGGTGCTGCGAGGAGGCGTCACGCACGGTCAGTCAGTAATGTGAGAAACCATGTGTGGGATCGATATCCTGTCTCTGTGCTCTCACCGGGGCCGGCGTTTAGCGCTGGCCGCCATGTGCTACCTGTGCCAAAGGGCGCAGCCTACGCGGAGCCTTTTCGGAAGGACACGCTCTCGTCGTCACGTGCCGCTGATATTGACACATTGACAGAGATGGAGTGAGTAAAGAGCAGGAGGAACACGGCCTAACCCTCCGCTAGCTGGCCCCGGGGAGGGACACACTGCCGAGGCGCACGCTTGACGGAAGATGACAGGCTGCCGTCCCAGAGCAATCCGTCTGTCTGAGTGGGCGAGTGGGCCGGTTACGATATCGTACGGAGCGTCCTCTTGAATACTCAACGTCGCGCGTTTAGGGGCAAAAAGGGAACTGATGTTTTCGGTCTGCCGTTTCAAACAAAGCCGTCGTCTCAGAACAATCCCCGGTTAATAGGATGTCCGAGCTGTGAATGTCCGACTGCCACGCTGTTGTGACATTCCACCTCGATTGTATCCTTGAGCTTGTTAAGCGGTGTGACCAGTGGAGAGAGACACCGAGGCATTTGAGCTTCTCTCATCATCTATTAGTCTAGCTCATTGATGAAATGGATAGGCTACGCTTGACCACCAATGGCCAGTTGTTACAACAACAACGCCATGCCCAAAGGATACCTGCTCACACAATGGTAGATGGACCCGATAAGATAGCACCTGGCTATTTCTGGGCCAGCATGGTAAATAGCACAGTTCCCTGCTTTGCATCCTGTTACAGTAGACTGTATTTCTTCTTCATTATTGCAAGTCAGCAGGATTTTTGTTGACTGATAGAAGGTTTACAATAGGAGTTGCAATCTTGAGTTTGGAAATGTGGCCGAGACACTCCCTGTGTACTTAGCCCGTAGTGTGAAACAGAAGTCCCCATAGTCGTATTGGATGGTATCTAAAGCTGCAGGTGGGAATTAGCCGTGGGCTATGAATGCGTCCCCTCTGCTTTCAGAGAGATTAAAGGGCTCGACTCTGGTCTGTGTCAGCACAGGTCAAGTTCAGTTGCCGCACAGATCACAGGGAAACGGAGGACCCCACGTTTCATCTATAAGACCCGCAACGCTACTCACAATACAAGTGGATGGCGGCCGTTCTCACACACACACGCGCGCGCAGACACACACGCACACACACACACACACACCCCCGGCACCACGCTGAGTTACTGTTATCCATAGCTCTCTGTCCGTCGGGGAATGACAGGGGCTGTGGCTCAGGGGGGATGATCCTTCATTTCCTCTCTAATCCACTGTCCCGACCACGTGGGCCCCGTCAGAGGAGTCCCAGTGGATTGACCCACATACCTGAGGACTCGGGGAGAGCTGTCACCACCGTCCATGGCATGGCAAAGCTCAGCGAGGCACCACCGCGCGCACACACACACACGCACTCACGCACGCACGCACGCATGCACACACACACCAGGTCACATTTGTCATGTTGAAAACACTTCAAGACTTAACAAGACTTGAAGTGGCAGTTGTGAAGTATTTGTACACTTTTTTTTTTTTTTGGTTTACTATAAGGGTTCACGATTGTCTCCATCTTACTTTAGGTCGGTTACTTTAGGGGTCGTTTTCAAAGGATTTCACTTGCTATAATCTGAGTCTTCCTTTGAAGCCGCGGACTTCAAGCGCCCTGTGTCTGTGTGTGCGCGAGTGAATGTGACACAATCCCCCGTCACCTTAGGCTCACCCTGGGCTCACCTGACTGGCACGGAGCCCCCATGCACGCCGCTGTTTATAATTCACATTGACCCTTTGGCTACTCTGACCTTCACTCTTTAGTAATTAATTATGACCCCCTCTAGTATTGCTTATTAATCCCTTTATGACTCACAACGTGGTTGATTATTCATTAGGACTTCTATCTTTGTTCACTTTTGTCCCTTTTGTTTGCTGCTGTCGGTGCAGGGAGTTGGCCGACTTGGTCAACCAAATTGTAACTACATTAAAGTCCCAGCCGACATGAGTAAGTGCTCCCCCCTAAACGAGGAACAAAGCAGTGTCGATGGGTCCAATGTGTTGGCGTCGAAGAAATGTGATACTTATCAAGGCTATGGCCCTCTTCCATGGTACATTTGCTCTTACATTGTGGGCCATGATGAGTTTTACTGGTTCATTAGGCTAAATGTTGATAAGAGAAAATGGTGTTTTAATGTACCATTTGGCATGAAATATTAAATATTGCCACAGTTGAGCATACCGGAGAATATCTATTTCAGCCAGTAGCCTACATATTTATTGCACTAATTTGCTTGCACATTTATACTAGGCTATTTAACACTGTCATTTGTAACAACTGACATCTTAATATAAAAAATAAAGAAGTTCCGTCAAAATTCATCTCGGCCTCAGAGTTTATGTGAAATATCTTAACCGTATTAATAATGAGCACCTGAAACACTGCTGCTCACTGGGGTGTGCGGTTGCATTTAATGACGGCTGACATTTCATACTCCCAGCTTGTGGTCCAATTCCTAGCGAAGAGCTCGTGAGGAAGAGAGCCTTGCTGGGAACTGACTGACAGGAATGGTCCGTGCACGTGCATGCGCACGTGTGTGTGTGTGTGTGTGTGTGCGTGTGTGTGTATGCTGTATATAAAGTGTGAAGCCCAGCATGTGTGTGCCAAAAGGATTTTGCCGGAGTTGACGAGCGCTGTACGGAGATATCCCGACGGTGTGGGCTCTGCTCATTGCTCCTCCGCTCCTTCCCTGAAGGAACAGGACGTTCAAACCAGGACCTTTGATCTTCCCTTCTGATGTGTTTGGAGAGGAGCAGAGGAGACAGAGTTGGGAAAAGGAACCTCATTGCATGTTGTTGTAGGGTGATTGTTTGTGTTCTGTTTCTAGATGCCCCCCCCACACACACACACACACACACACACACACACACACAAACACACTGTACTACTGCACTGCTGCTTCACGTCGAGCTTCGCTGCTCTTTTGTTACGGACCGATGTAGGGCGACACGCTGCCAATGCTTAGCTTTCCATGGCCAATTTCTGGCTACACACACACACACACACACACACACACACACACAAACACTCTCTCTCTAGCACTAACACACACCCTGTGAGGGAGCAGGTGATTCAGTGACTCAGTGGACTCCTCTGAGCGACAAAGGGAGTGAGATCAATCCGTCTGACCTTTTCCTTTGTGGTAACCTGCAGTGCTCAATCTGGGATTATTCAGGCAGGGAAAGGGCAGCGTCTCTGGTCCTTTGCATTACTGAGAGGCAGACTGGAGGCACAACAATGGGCCGCTCCTCTGTCTTATGTCATATCTCACCCACAACCTCCACAAAACGATTAACCCCCCCGTGAGCACTCTCACCACAGCCTGTCTCTTTCTCTCTAGAGAGGGAGAGAGCCTCTGCGTTAGCATAGCAAGACTGCCGGCAGCGCACGAACGGGTTATGCAGAAACTGAATGACACTGTCGGCTACCTCCAGAAATCTAATACACAAACCCAGAGGCTAGACAAGCCGACGAAAGGCATTCCGCTTGCCGACGGTTTGATTGGCCATCCGAAATTAAGAACCGTTAAACCAACAGGTTGCCAGGTTGACTCTCACCCTAAGGTGCTCTCCCCTCGAAACCCCACAGCCATTCGTAACGCCGTTGGACTAGGCTACACCAGGGAAATGCATCCACAGAAGTAGACTGAGTGGACAGAACATGTTCTGTTCCTCTGTCCCCAGTGGCAAGTTGTGTTGTCCTTGTCGCCTCAATAGATACAGGTATAAAAGCTGTTTGTGTTTGTCATAACAACATGCTCAATGATAATAGGTCAGCCTCCTTGGGTTGCCATGTTCTAGGCTCTCTCCTCCATTCTTCTCATCCCAGCTCTGCCCTTTGCCCTTCCTCTTTAGCTGTGTAATCTGTGTCCATGTCTGTGGGCTTGGCCTGCTCCTCACCACTTTTGACTAAGGCTCACCAAGGAGGTCCCAGAACCTTTGCTAGGGTTCCAGCCGGTTGGGAAGGACCCTTGCTTGGGGGACACTTAACACTAACATCATGTTGTCCGCCGCTCTTTAAATCAAGGGTATTATCCGACAACAGTTTAGAACCAGGCTCAGAGCACTTTCCCTTCTGCAGAGCTGTGGCGCCCGCCTCCTGCTGAATAAGGAGGTGATCAGCTCGTTAACAGGATGATCTCACTAAAGAGCTGAGCCCACCGTCGACACACACTCTGGACATATGGTCTGTCATATGGGCGGTCACACGGACACGAACCGAGCAGAGGTTTGTGTGTAGCTTCTTACTTCTGGAGTAGCTTCTTTTGACTCGCATTGCTTTTAAACCCAGTGATTCTTAATTGTTTTCATTTGTAATATGGCAGACCGTTTTATCTACTATGGGAGCTATTTAGGATATTTATTGGCTTCAGTATTAGTGTACTGGAGTGGAATTGTCCTGAAATAGATGTTGCACATGTAGAGGTCACAGTTTAGCTTTGAGTTGGGTTTATTTTGGCCACTGTTTATGTTGGAGGTGACGAGGAAGTACCAGCCGGCCAGGGGAACTCGACAGCAGCAATATTTTTGTCATATTATAAGCTATTTTGTCATCCTAGTGTATTTCAGTTCTTACAATAAATGGTCCAAATCTAAAATAAAATATTTTGAGTGGACAACGCTCATCGTGTGTGACGGATACTCACAATACATTTGTCAAGTAAGGCTTTAATACACACAATGCTAAATAAATGCATACAGGAAAACAGAAGACGTACTGTATGTACACTTTAATTGTCCCTTGTTGAGTTGACATGAAAAAGTATTAGTTTGACTGAAAAGCTTTTTGTGGGGATAATACAGTTTTTCTTAGGGTTAGTTCCCCTTTGAGTACAATAGGTCTCATTCCAGTAGTTCCTACCTAGTTGCTGTAAAACTGTCTCTGGGAGTCTAAAGAGAGAGAGAAGAAACTAGTCCCAGTGGGCACTAATCTGTACTCTTTGTTCTGTTCTAAGGGAGCCACTCTCGGGGCCTATAAAGGCCTGTGTCAGAAGCCCACAGGCTCAATCTTTTAAATGGCCTCTATTTTCTCCACACAGTGTGGGTGAGACGGAGAGCACAGCCTACACGGCACGCCGTAAAAGCCAAAGCACTCCACATGAATAATGCCCTGCACCCAGTCCCCGGCTTGGCTGTGCTCCTGCTCTCCCTTTTCTCCCACGTAGCGACATAGCGCTGAGACGGTTGCTGGGAGTTTGGCAGCGCAAGCGCGGCAGGAAGTACGCTGCTCTGTGGAAACCCAAGAAAAAAAAAAAAAGAAGCTTATTAGTGTCTCTTTTAGCATTCGCCATTAGCATATCCTCTATGAACATAGCACAGAGTCGCCTGGAGACTGAATGGACGTCCTGCTGTTCTGAGGCTTGGGGAAGAATTATGGATCTGGGGCTCTTCGTGACAGATGTGAGCGACTCTTGAGTAACAGGGCACGTGTGCACTACGCGTTCTGTCCACAGGTGTTTTCCCCCTGTACGGTAATATTGTTTTTGTAATATTTGATTAAAGTTAATTTCGCTGTAGCTACACTAAGCAAATTGTAGTCCCTGAACTACCCAAAGATCCTTTCTTGGCACACACACACATATGCACGCACGCACGCACGCACACACGCACGCACGCACGCATGCACGCGCGCACTCACACACACACACACACACACACACACACAGACACACACACACACACGCACGCACACACTAACACACCGTCATTCCAACTGTACTGCACGCACACACACTGTTAGAAAGCCTGCTATTCCATAGTCCAATTTAGTACACACACACACACACACACACACACACACACACACACACACACACACACACACACACACACACACACACACACACACATACGCTCACTGACCACTTTCTCTCTCATTTAAATTTTACAGATAAAAGACAATTGCACAGATGGTTAGTTCTGAGAGCACTGCACCTGTTTATATTTAGCTTCTCAGTGGAGCACTTGAGGGAGATGAAAACAAAGCAAGTGCGTCTGTTTGGCATGCCAATGACTGCCTCCACTCTCCCCCGTCTTGCTTGAACGGCCAGCAAACTTCTGTAGGATTGGGGCAGCTTTGCCAAGGGTCTTTGTGCATGCAGAACATGAAGGAGCCATACTGTAATTAGACACACACCTTATTTTACCTCGTGGTGTCATTAGGTTTTTGGTTGCGTTCTGTTTGGCTGTGTATTTGGTCTTGCGCAGCGGTTAGTATGGCGGGTTAAGAGATACAGGAGGAGGTAGAGATATCCGCGTCATCCTTGAGAAGAACGCATCTTCGGATGACCTAATCCTTGACACTTCCCTCTTCCCTCCCGCCCCCATCTCCTTCTGCTCAGGAGAAAGAATTCCGTTTCCAAGTGCGCTCTCTCTCCAATCAACCCCCCCCCCCCCCCCCCCCCCCGTGTCTCTGTGGTGGTGTGGTGGCTGAGACTTCCAATTACCGGATTATCGATAACTTTGCTGAGCAGGGAGAGCAAGTTCAGGCAAACGCGCGATGCTGATGAACGGCCTATTTTCATATCTCCACCGCGTGCCCCTCGTGTCGTTTCTTAATGGGGGGGGGGGGGGGGAGTTTTTCATTCATTAGTCATTTCGCACACACTCTGTGGTGGATGTGGATGTGTGTGTGGGTTGTATATACATTATACAACTGTATATACAGGCTCGGGCTGCCAAGGGAAAGGGGAGGGCTTTCATGCTTGCTGTAGCTCTAGGTGCATCTAGACTTAGGCCCCTATGATCGACATTATTGATTCATAAGCCACTTTTCTACGCAAAAGATAATGAACGACGGAGGACATCCGCCAGAAACACTGGGAGTGCACAGTGGTGCTCTTCGGGGATTGCGAGAAAAAGATGGAGCATTCTATACTCTCCGTCGCGTATCGTTTTACTCGGGGACAGTGTGGTGGCTGCTTGTGTAACGTGTGTGTGTAACACGCCTCCGGGCTAGATGAACATACATCGTCTCGCTGCCGTCTCTCGTCTCTCGTCTCTCCATCATGCGGAGGCGTCGGAAAGTTGTGTGTGTGTGTGTGGGGGGGGGAGGGGGGTGTTGACGTGAAGCACCTGCCACGCAGCTGTGCGGAGGAAAGGTTGAGCGTGCGCTCCGCTCAGGTTGGGGCCGACCGCTTCACCACCTGAGGTCGTTACACAATCACAGCTGCAGCCCGAGGGCGCGCAGGCCGACTAACGAGGCCGGTGTCGAGAAACACAAAGAATCAGACCAGACCCACCCCCCACCCCCTCCTCCCCCTCCTCCGCCTCCTCTCTTCTTCTGTAACACACTGTACAGCTCAACGCGTTCCTCCTCCAAGGGAGCGGCGAGGGGAGAGAGCGGAGAAAGGGAGAGAGAGAGAGAGAGAGAGAGAGAGAGAGAGAGAGAGAGACGTGACGGACACTCCCAGGCCTTATCATTGGACTTATCAGTTTGTCTGTCAGCCTCATGCTGCTCCCCAGGGCCTGCAGATTAACATCCTATCCGGCTGTCAGGATGTAGCCCGCTGAACAACAGACGCACACTGAGATTCAATGAGTTCACTACTTGTTGAACTTCTCTTTTACAATCTGTTTGCAATCTTTTTTGCATCCTTCCAATGAGACATAGATGAGCCTTGCGTTGTTCGCGAGTTTCCCTAACCTAATTTGCCAAAAGCAGCTTCAGAGAATATGACTTGCCATTCTCGATTGTTGGAGCAGGGCTAGAGGCGTTTGAAATGGTCTCGGGATTGCGCTTGGAATAGCATCCGAACGGATTCCTGGACGGCAGCGGAGTCGTCCTCTGCGATCGGGCCGTTCGCCACCTGCGTTGTGTTTGTTTATTAGCTCTCTCTATGACTGTTTTGCTCGTTTGTTGTAGCCGTGTGTATTTACTCCCTCAAGATATGACGAGCACAAAAGGCGTGATTTATTGGACAGATGGTAATGGGCAATGGAGGCGTTTACGAGGTTATTCATCTGGAGCTTTTGTTTTGTGTATGAGACCGTGACACAGCGGCCCAATTCATCCACGCTGGAGTTGCAGACGCCACATGATTATCCCCACACAGTGTGCTCATGGCTACACATACGGGGTCCTCCATTTCTCTCTTTTGAGTTTTCATAACCTGTAATAGAACCATTTCATCCCCATTGAGTTGCTTCATTGATCTGTTACATTGATCTGAAATTGAATCTTTTTTCTAACTAATATCCGCTCTTTGATGGGGTTTTTCTGCTCATTTCAGCTGGCATGGTGTCGGGAGGATCTATTGCTGCTTGTCCGTAAAAATAGGTGCTTTCGGCAGTCGGGATGTGAAGGACGAGTGCCCGCGTCTAGATTGTCGCCGAGCGTTACCGCCCAGGCCCCATTGCAGTTGGTCCCCGCGTCTCCGGCACAATGGCGGTGTTGTTCATTTGTATTCCCACCGAGTCAGCCCTCTGTGCGGTTCAAAGAGCTTCCCGTCGTCAGATGATGAAGTCGTCCCATCAAGATGAAAGGGCACTGTTAAAAAGGCTTCCCCACGCTCAAGGTTTAGATGAGCCGGGCTGAGTCATTTACTTGGGATGACCTCACTTGGGGGCCACGTGTTCTACGCCGTGTTCCTGTCCAGCACTCCTCATCTGGCACTCCACTTTAGTTATCCGTCGTCCGTATGTGTCGAGTCTCCCGCTCTAATATAAAGGTAAAGGTCAGTGTGGAACACGCCCCTCCCTTTTCAGAGTCAGCATACTTTCTGCTGAAGGCCACCTCACTCCTGGCATGCCGCCACGAGGCGTGCTGCTTTATAGCGGAGGTTGACCGCGTCCTCTCTAAGTTACAGCCTTACAAGAGGGCATCGTGTGGATAGTTAGGGCTTCATATAGGCCTACCATGTAAAGTATAGCAACCAATCCTTTGTGAGGAGTTTGTCATTGTTGTCTCAATGCATGTTTGCCTATGAAATGTGGGGCAGTGTGACTGAGATGTATTTGCTTTATTGCTGCCATAAGTGACTCCTCGTTCCGTGTCCCTTTGTTTTTCAGAAGAAGGAATGGCTCTGCCTGAACTGCCAGACCCAAAGAGCTTTGTCAGGGAGCATGGGGGAGGCTCCAGCTCCTCTACCCCAGCCAATGGGATCCCCGAGACACCCAGCTCCAGCCAATCAACTACAGCCTCAGCAAAAAGGGCCTAATCAGCAACCAGGACTAAGGCCCACGGGTCCCCAACAGCAGCAGAAACCACCAGGTGCCCAAGTAAGTGGCCCTCTCCCTACTGTCAAGCAGGCTGGAGCAACCGCTGAAACCAAGGGTCCTACCCAACCCTCTCCGCAAACTAAGGGCCCTACCCAAGCTTCTCCTCAAACTAAAGGTCACGCCCAAGCTTCTCCTCAAACTAAAGGTCCTACCCAACCGTCTCCTCAAACCAAGGGTCCTACCCAACCCTCTCCTCAGACCAAGGCTCCTACCCAACCCTCTCCTCAGACCAAGGCTCCTACCCAACCCTCTCCTCAGACCAAGGCTCCTACCCAACCCTCTCCTCAGACCAAGGCTCCTACCCAAACCTCCCCTCCAACTAAAGGTCCTACCCAGACCTCCCCTCCAACTAAAGGCCCTACCCAGAGATCCCCTCAGACCAAGGGTCCTACCCAACCCTCCCAACAGAGCAAAAGCCCTAACCAGCCCAATGCCCAGAGTAAGAGTTCAGTCCAGACTAAGGGCCCTGGCCAGTCTAAGGGCCCTAGCCAGACCAAGGGACCTGCCCAACCATCCACCCAAACCAAGAGCTCACCCCACCCCCCTACTGCCAAAGCTTCATCCGACTCTGCCAAGACTTCCTCTGCCCCTGCAAAGACGCCCGGCCAACCAAAATCCACAGGTAACAACCAGAGCCGCAAACAGCAGCAGCAGGCCCATGAGAAGACTAAGACGGCCTCCAAATATCAAAAGGAAGATGCCAAGACATCGCCAAAAAAGCCTGTATCAGAGGTGATTGTCTCACCTAAAGACGTGAAGAAAACCGAAGACTCACAGAAGCCAAGACACCATGAAGTGAGCTACCTGCAACCTCCTCGTTTTCACCAGCTCATCTTGATTTGCCACTGAACTGCATTTATTATTTATCATCGTTGTTGTTTATTTTTAACCTCTAAAATCTGTGTAGTTATCGACATTGTTTTTTCGTTCTCATCGTCTCCAACGTGTTGTCAATTTGACCATCTTCATGTTTACCACTGCCACCGTGATCTTCATCGCCAATCATCCTTCCTCCCCGTAATCATCGTTACCATTCATCCTCTTCGTTCTCATAATCATCAGCATTGACCATCCTCTTCATCGTCATTATCATTATCATCTTAACCGTCCTTTGTCATTCCATGTCCCATGTTAACCATGTAACAGATGTTATTTCTTTTTGACCCCATTCTCAACTCTCCCGTACCCTCCATCATTCTCATCATCTCCACTCATGATCCTGAATCTTTTGTAATTTATGTATTTTTTTTATCTCTTGTCTTTTTCAACTACTTTTATGTATCAGGTTTTTTTCCACAGTGAATCACTTCTATGTTGTAAAACTCTGTAAATAGATCTTTTATAGGCGCATGCTGTTCTTTTACTGTAATTCTTCAACTGTATTTAGAATGCAAATGAGAATACATTGAAGACAAAATCATCAAGCATGTAAACAATTTGACGTGTTGGTAAAGATTTTTGTATTTTTGGTATCTGTTTATTTTGTCACTACGTGTGTCATTGTTTTCACCTATGTGTACATTACATTACCGTTACTGGTCTTTTGATAATGTGTACATTTGTTTTTATAACATAGCCTTTATCTAATATCCTGTTAGTGTAATCCAATAACCTGTGTTGAATCTGTAGGCTTTAAATATATGATTCCAGTACCCTTCAACAGTAAAAGGAAATGCACCTAAGTGACTCTGCGCACGAGCGTGGTTAAAATATGGGAAATAAAGTGTGAATTGAAGCTGTAGTAGCAATGCCAATAATTAAGTTAATGCAATAAGACTGATGCTGATACTAGCCTCTAATTGTGTCCTTTTTGCTGTCTCCTCAGGATTCCAACAAGTCCAGCACACAAAGCCTAAGTGACACTGGCTACTCCTCCGATGGGATCTCCAGCTCCCAGGGAGAGATCACCGGCCAGATCAGGGAAGAGGGGATCAAGCTCAGTGAGAGAGGAGCGTACAGCCCCTCGGAGATCACCAAGCTGGAGAGCTCCATGAGGCCGCTGCTCGAGTCCAAGTCGGAGCAGGGCCGGCACCAACAGGAGGCTGACGACAAGAAGCAGAGGCCTCACTCACTGTCCGTGGGCCAGGAGAAGGCCTACAACTTGGATGAGGAGGCGGCCAGGGAGGACTCGGACGACGAGCTCAGCTGCAAGCTACGCCACGACTACGTGGAGGACAGCAGCGAGAGCGGCCTCTCGCCCCTGCCGCCGAGACAGAAGAAGTCCCACAAGGAGCTGACGGACGAGGAGTTCATGAGGAGGCAAATCCTGGAGATGAGCGCCGACGAGGACGAGCTGGAGGGGATGGAGGGCCACACGCACCACAAGGCCAAGAAGAGCCACAAGCACGGCGGGGAGTCCGCCAAGGAGAAACGCCGCCTCACTCAGCACTCCAGCAGTTTCGAGGAGGACCCCAAGGTGGCGGACGGGGAAGGTGACGAGGGCATGCTGGGCTCCCAGGGGGGGCTGCGGCGCTTCAAGACCATCGAGCTGAACAACACCAACAGCTACAACCGAGAGATGGAGCTCAGCGCCGAGCACGACCTCCGAGAGCCGGAGCTGGAGATGGAGAGCCTCACGGGGTCACCGGAGGAGCGCTCCAGGGGGGAGTATTCCTCCACCCTCCCCGCTACCACGCCCAGCTACACCTCCGGCACGTCCCCCACCTCGGTCTCCTCCATGGAGGACGACAGCGACAGTAGCCCCAGCCGCAGGCAGAGGCTGGAGGACGCCAAGCAGCAGAGGAAGGCCCGCCACCGGCCCCACGGCCCGCTGCTGCCCACCATCGAGGACTCCTCGGAGGAGGACGAGCTCAGGGAAGAGGAGGAGCTACTGAGGGAGCAGGAGCAGATGAGGGACCTGGAGCAGCAGAGGATTCGCAGCACGGCCCGGAAAACAAAGCGAGATAAGGAGGAGCTGAGGGCCCTGAGACGCCGGGAGAGATCCAAGACTCCCCCCAGCAACCTGTCCCCCATAGAAGACGCCTCCCCAACAGAGGAGCTGAGACAGGCAGCCGAAATGGAGGAGCTTCACAGGTCCTCCTGCTCCGAATACTCCCCCTCGATGGACTCGGAGGCCGAAGCTTTCGAAATGGGCTCGAAGCTCTACAAATCAGGCAGTGAGTATAACCTGCCGACGTTCATGTCTTTGTACTCTCCCACTGAGAGAACGGCGGCCACCTCCCCGTCGGACAAGACCCTGAAAAGTGCCGAGGAGGTCTACGAGGAGATGATGAGGAAAGCAGAGAGGATGCAGCAGCAGCAGCAGCAGGGCCAGTCGGGGAGGGCGGGCCACCCTGGACATAATCAGCAGACGGGCCCAGTGGAGCCTGGCAGCAAACAGCATTTAGAGACGGGAGCCGTGTTAACCCCGGGCTCCAGTCCCACACAGGTCTCTGCACCTGTGTCCTTCTCCTCCTCTGGGGCAGACTCTAGAGTCCCCGGGATCCGTGTAACACAGCATTTGTCCAAAGAAACTCAAGATAGGATGAGGACCCAGACGGCCAAAATAGGGGACGTCATCCCCCCAGCCTCAGCCACCCCGGCCTCTCGCCAGGCAGCGTCTGCCAGCGGGAGGGCAGGGCCACAGGGTCCAGCTCAGGCGGCCCCCCCAGACCCTGGCGCATCCTCCCTCTCGTCTAAAATGTTCTCTTATTTCAAAGGCCCCAGCCCACCGGTTTCCCCCGCGACCTCTCCCTCTCAAAGCCCCACTCACGGCCCGTCCCCTCGTCGGCCGGGGCCCGGTCAGGCGGGCGGTGGCACCCCGACGTCTCCCGTGCCGCCCCACGGAGCTCACACCCCGCAGAGGTCGGTGTCGCCCCGCCTCGCACGACAGCAGTCCTCCCAGGACTCCCCCGTCATGGTGATCACGCTGGGCTCCGAGGCCACCAGCCCCGCCAAGCCCTTAACCGTAAACAGCTCCACCTCCCCTCTGTCCTCCCCGACGCAGGTCAGCCGCCAGCCCGTCTATCGCTCACAGTCCCCTGCCACCAGTTCCCCGACGTCCCCGCAGAGGCACCCAACACACCAGTCCCCACAACACGCGTTGCAGAGGGCCCAGGTGGCGGAGCGGGTCAATGTCGGGATGAGCACCATGGCCACCACCACAAGCACTTACAGTCGTGGTTCAATGTCTATGGAGAACATCTCTCTCTGCAGGATTTCCAGCGTGCCCGGCACCACGAGGGTTATAGATCCAGACCAGAGGCACCCCAGTGGCAGCGTAGTAGACCTGAGAGCCCCAGTGAAGCCCGCTCCCATTATAATGACAGACCAGGGGATGGATCTGACCTCTCTAGCCACTGACACGAGGAGGTACTCCCTCGGGGCAGAGCAGCCCGCGGGCCGACACACGTTAGTGCAGCCCCTCATAATGAATTTGAATTCGCAGGAGCAGCCTTACGTGGCCGTTTCCACGCCGACGACGGTGAGCGTCACCGTGGCGGCTTCCATGTTCATGTCCCAGCCCAAGCAGCCGGTCGTGTACGGGGACCCTAACTCTCACCAGAACCGCGTCGATCTCGGCCAGGGCGTCGGCGCCGCCGTGTGTCTCACCCAAGTCAAGCCCCCCGTCACGGACCCGTCGATCCCCAAGATCGACGCGTGTCTGGAGGACCTGGGCGTCCAACAGCATCAGCTCCAGCTCCAGCAGCAGAAGCTCCTGCACCAGCAGCAGCTCCTGGAGCAGCAGCTCCAGCAGCACCAGCAGTCCTCCTTTGCCCGCTACAACCTCGCCAACCAGGTGCCGCCCATGCTCATGAAGAAAGACCTGGTGGTGAGCCAGACCAGTAGCGGTGCCACGCAGCCCGTGGTGAGCGTTAGCGCCATTCCCAGAATCTCCCCCCTCCCTCCCCAGCCAACGGCCGGGACTGCGGCCTCTAATCCCCCGCATGAGATCTATGGGGGGACGGTCTTGGAGTTAAAGAACAAGCCCACGGTGGTTAATTTGTCCACGGGCAAGCCCCACGTCATGATGGTGCAGCTGGACGAGACCAGCCCATCGCAGGGGGCCACCGTCACCCAGCTGGTCAAGAAAGAGGAGCCCCCTCCCCCACCTCAGGTCCTGGACCTCACCGGGCAGATCAAACCGGAGAACCAAGTGGCCTGTTGTGACGTTGTTTACAAACTACCCTTTGCAGGGAGCTGTGCGGGCTCCTTCAGCCAAAGGCCCCCCACCACCACATCGGATAGAACACCGACCACAGAACCCTCCCAGGTAGCCCATCCTCCCCCTGCTCCACACCACAACGCAGGTCAGCAACAGCCCGCGGTCAGAGAGAGCTACCAAATGGCGGGCCCACAAGGAGTGCCCGAGGAGCGTAAGCCGTACCCTGCGCCTCCTCCCGGTCGAATCTTTCCCTCCATGTCGGACACCAACTTGACTGAGGTAGGCCTCCACTACCCGCAGAGGAATGACCCAGGAGATCTGGCAGTGGACCTGCGCACCATGAGCCAGCCCTACGAAGGAGGATACCTGGGCATGGGAGCTCAATATGGCTCCTACACCGACCTGCGTCACCAAGGAGATGTCGCCGGGCCCGCGTTGCCACTGCGGCGGTACGGCTCCATGTCCAACATCAACTCGGAATACGGCTACGGCCCCCATGACCCGGCGGGGGGGCCGCAGGACCCCAACCTGGCACAGTACAGTGCCACCACCGCCAGGGAGATCAGTCGCATGTGTGCCGCTCTCAGCTCCATGGACCAGTTTGGCAGCCGGTATGGAAGTAACCCGGAATACATGCAGTATGGCACGGGAAGAGGGGGCCCCATGGGGAGGCTAAACCTACAGCAGAGCCTGGCATCCATCAGAGCTAACCTGATCTATGGCCCCGACGGACGGCCCCTAGCACATGGCCAAGCCCTAACTAACCTGATCAGTGCCAGACAGGCAAGCATTCGGGCCTTGTATCCATCTGCTATGAGGGGGGCTGACGGCATGACATACTCCACCATCAACACCCCCATTGCCTCGACCTTGCCAATTACCACCCAGCCATCCTCTGTTCTGAACCCCATGCCAAGAGGAATATATCGTCCTTACCCCACTGGTGTGACTGCTGTACCTTTGGCTAGCCTCACCAGGTTGCCTCATGTGACTCCGAGGATGCCTCTGTCCACACAGGGGCCTTACGGTTACCCCACACCCAGCCAGTTCCCAGCCACAGCCCCTGGGAATCTGCAAACCACAGGCACTGCTGTCCAGGATTCTCCAATGTACCTGGGAAAGCCTTCCGCAACTGCCGCTATGCACACAGCTGCCACCTTACCACCAACCCAAACTGTTACTCATTTGGGAGCACAGAGTGTACAATCGACTGGTGCAAGCATCCCCGCCATGCAGGTTTATCCTGCTGGGCTCCCTGCAAACCAACATGGGGTTCATTCTCAAATTCAAATGCAGAATGTTACCTCTCTCCCTCAGGCTCAGTCTCAGGTTCCACCTCAGATGCAAGCCCAGGCTCAGCAACAAGTGCAGGTGCAACAGTTGCCCGTGCAAACACAAGCATTATCCCTCACCCACAGCCAACCCCAAATGCAACCTGCGACTCATTCTCAGCCCCAGGCACTGGTGCAGCCCCAAACCCAGGCTCAGCCCCAAGCTCAGCCTCAACCACCGGCACAGGCTCCTGCTCAGCCTCAACCCCCACCTCAACCCGCTGATCCAGCAGCAGCCAGCGCCGCGCTTTCCCCTCCCTCAAACGTGGAGAAGGACAAAGAAGAGGAGCGCTTGAAGGTGCAGCAGGAGCAGATGCTGCAGCTGGAGCGGGAGAGAGTGGAGCTGGAGAACCTGCGGCAGCTGCGCCTGCACGAGGAGCTGGAGAGGGACCGCTTGGAGCTGCAGCGACACCGGGAGAAGGAGCAACTGCTGGTGCAGCGCGAGATCCAGGAGCTGCAGTCCATCAAGCAGCAGGTGCTGCATCAGCAGCAGGCCGAGCGGGAGACCCAGCTCGTGATGCAACGGGAGCAACTGGCCCAGCAGAGGATGCAGCTGGACCAGATCCAGAACCTGCAGCAGCAGCTCCAGCAGCAGTTGCAGGAGCAGAAGAGGCAGAAGACGGCCGCCGTGGAGGCTGCGGCAGCAGCAGCAGCAGCCGAGGCAGCGGCCTCGTCCGCCGCCGCGGTGGCCGCCGCCACCACGGCCCAGAACGCCATACAGGGAGTCATGGTGGGAGCAGCGCCGCAGGGCTTCATCATCTGTGACCAGAGTGGCCGAGTGATCCAGCAGGAGGGCCAGAGCGTCCAGTTCTGGCAGGACGGGCAGGTGGTCCAAGCCGTGGTGGCGACCAGGCTCCCCAGCTCCGCCTCGGAGATGTCCCTGCGCAACAGCGAGGAGCAGGGCGAGCCCAGGGCCATGAGGAAACAGAACTCCATGCCCCGCCTGCGTGACGGCGGCGACGACGAGCAAGGCAAGCGGATCACGGACAGCTGCGTGCAGACGGACGACGAGGACGGGGAGGAGCGCTACATGAGCCGGCGCGCGGGCAGGAGGACCCGGCGCATCGCCGACTGCAGCGTCCAGACGGACGACGAGGACCAGGCCGAGTGGGAGCAGCCCGTCAGGCGCCGGCGGTCGCGCCCCTCCAAGCACTCGGACTCCGGCGCGGACCATAAGTCGGACGGCGCGCCCAAGGTGTCGTCCTCCAGCATCGCCGTGCAGACCACCAACAACTCCTCCTGCCAGACGGAGCCCGACCAGCTCGGCCGCGTCTCCCCTGCCATCCACATCACCATGGCGGAGACCTCCAAGGTGGAGCTGCTCCACTACATCTCCGCCCCCGAGAGGACCCGCAAAGGAGAGAGCCTGGCCTGCCAAACAGAACCCGAGGTCCAGTCTCAGGGCGTGGTCACTCCCCAGCTCAGCGTGCCCACCACCGTTAGTCCATACACTACAAGTTTACAGATGGTGGGGGCCAGCCCCACCGACCCCTCATCCCAACGACAAGGCGTGGCCAAATTTGAGAGGAGGAAGCCTGATCCACTGGATATCGGCTACCAACAGGGTCAGCAACAAACCGACTCTCCGTCTCGCCAGCCTCCCAAATCTCCCCAGGTGCTGTACTCCCCTGTGTCCCCTCTGTCTCCCCATCGCATGCTGGAGACAACGTTTGCCTCCCAGGAGAGGCTGAACAAGGCCCACGTGACGCCACAGCAAAAGGCCTTCACTGCAGAGTCTCCTCAGCGGCACCAGAGCCTCCCCAGGCCCATAAAGAGTGTGCAGCGCTCCATGTCGGACCCCAAGCCTCTGAGTCCCACGTCAGAGGACCCGGCCAAGAACAGGTTCTCCCCATATCATCAGCAGGCACTCTCCAACAGTCAGGTATGCGTTTGACCTTTCGTTTAATGTTGGTTAATTCACTGTAATTAATTTTATTATGATAGAAGTTATTCATATTCAACCTTTATCCTGTAACAACCCTCTGCGCTAAGATCTAAATTATGCAGTGCTTTAGTCCCACTACACAATCTAACTGGTCAAATCAAGTGGTTCACCCGTGCATTAGAATTGGAAATTAGACAAGGTTTCTAACATCCTCCACTTAGTATTGAGTTGTCTGAATTTACTAACAGCTGTGCCACTCAAAATTAAAGGCATAATGCTGGAAATCAAAGAGAAGGTATCAAAGAGAATGATATGATTGGATTGTTGCATTCTACATTTTTTTGATTCCTCAAATTATTTAATCATAATGTATCTAATTGTTTTGGTTGTTTTACAGAAAGTTGTATGCCAGGTAGCCCATCTGTGTATTAGTTTCTACAAATGAACGGTAATAATCCCGAAGGTGTGATATTCTAACGGTAAAATCCATAAAATTTGTGACCAAACAGACTTTTTGAAATCCGCTTATATTAAGGCTTTTTCTAGACATTGTTTGACCAACCGGCTGCTGCAAAGTAGAAAGTGAAATGCAAATGTCAGTGTGGAAGGGAGGTCCAAATGACAAGCTTCTCGTGTGTGAGTATAGATGCATCATACAGAGCTTGGCATCAAAGGAAGTGACAGAATGTTCTCAGGAGAGCAGCTGTCCATGCCAGGCACTAGAAAAGCTTCAACGTTCACTCCCCCATCCTTTCTCTTTCTCTTTGCACTTTTCTCTCTCCTTCTCTCATAGAACTGTCCTACTATCTCTGTCATTATGTCTCACTCTGCTTTCTCCATTTGTATTCTTCTCTTCTCTATTCGATCTTAAAAAAGGAAAAAAATCCTCTCCTTCCTCTCTACATCCCTCCCCCTCCATATTCTCTCTGTCATGTTCTCTCCTCTATATCTGGCAAAGCCCTAAGAGTTGCCAGGGGGACACACAATGTGGATGCATCCTGGTAGTGCCCTGCTGTCATCCGGCTTGTTAGCAGCTGGTCAAAGTAAATTCATGTTCCTTTGCACTCGGCACAAAATCAGTGAGAGGAGCAGACAGAGAGAAATCACAGGAGGATTTGGATATTTATCTTGTTATTTTTGCCGCCCGTACATCATTATAAAAAAAAAAATGTCTTTCTCACGGATACTCATTAAATTCTGCATCGGCCTACACAACTCGTAATTTGTAAGTAGCAGGCTAGCGTGTATTACTGTGTTTAAAATATTGTAATCAATAATGCTATTTTATAGTTTTGAATGGATTTTTGGTTTTAATTTATGTATAAAGAAAGTTCTCTGTAATTATTAGAACCCTAAGACTAAAATCAGGTTGTTGGTTGTCTTCTTTTTGTGCTTCGTTACCATGCCAATGGCAAAATTGCATGATAAAATAAAAAAATGTCTTTGCAGATAAATAATAGAGAAACCATCATTACATTAACCATATATTTATTGCATTATTTGTTTCCATTTATTTTAAAACATATATTATTGTTAGTACCTAAAATGTCAACTGAATTCAATTTTGTTGTGGACATTTATTATTCTATACAATGCGTATGCAAAGCAGCTATGAAAGCTGGTACAGTATTCAAATAAGATAAAGATTAAGGAGTAGCTTCAATTCTTTTTTATCTAATCAGGCAAGAAAAGATGAATACTACATTTTCGCCTAAAATGTAATTAGTCTGATTTTATTTGCATAAATGCACCTTGTTTGTGTGCTGTGTTGGCTTATGGGGCTTCTCTGCCTTCTCTGTTCCTCCAGATGGCCACCCTGCAGCAGCAGCAGAACTCGCTGATGAGAAAGGTGAAGAGGACTCTCCCCAGCCCCCCTCCAGAAGAGGCTCCCCTCCCCATTGTTACGCCAGCCATGTCCCACATGTACAGCTCCCCAGGGATGCCTCAGAGGGTGCTTCCCAGGCCCAACCAAGGGGTTACCAAGGCAGGCCTGCTACATGAGCTGAAGGCCGTGGAACAGGAGTCATCCAAGCTCCGTAAGCAGCAAGCAGAACTGGAGGAGGAAGAGAAGGAGATTGACGCTAAGCTGCGCTACCTGGAACTGGGCATCACACAGCGAAAGGAAACACTCGTGAAAGAGAGGGAGAGGAGAGAGCTGGCTTACATGCGCTGCATGGGGGATCCCCGGGACTACATGTCCGACAGCGAGCTCAACAACCTGAGGATGGTCGCTGCGGCGGGGACCTTCGACGGTAACGGTCTGCTGAGTAGGCCCAGTACCGCTCCGCTCAGCCAGTTCCCCAACGACCTCAACGCCGCCTCTCAGTATGGCTCCTCGTCTGCTTTCATGACCTATCCCTACCCTCAAAGCCAGCCACAGCCAACGCAGCAGCCAAGTGCTTCTTACCAACAGATAGGCTTCCAACCGCCACAATATCCCACAGCCTCCCAGCCCCAGCCTGGCACGTTCCAGCCCCACCCTCCCCAGGGCCCTGGCTACCAGACCCAGGGAGCCTATACCTCTCACACCTACAACCAGCCGTCCTACCAGACGGACATGGGCATGCCCCAGCACGGCCACCAAGGCTTCCAGCCCGCCGGTCCTCCCATCCCAGGCCAGAACCTTCCTTACCCCAGCCCGAGCTCCTACCACCTCCAGCCCCAGGCGGAGATCCTCACCGTCCACCAGAGGCCCAGGCAGACCTCCCTGGCGGACCTCGAACAGAAACTGCCCACCAACTACGAGGTCATCAGTAACCCTGCTGTGTCCGTGGCCACGTCAGCCCCAGACGCTGGCTTTGGCTCCGTGTACTCCGCCCCGAACGCCTACGGGCAGTACCGCCCCCCAGAGCCAGGCCTGACCCACTCCATGGACAGCCCCCCATCGGCCTACGCTGCGGACGGCGTCTACGCCTCCAACCTGGAGCAGAACATTCCCAGGAACTACGTCATGATCGATGACATCAGCGAGCTGACTAAGGAGAACGCTGGGCAGCCGGCGGACGCCCTGGGCCATCCGGCGGGAGGACGCTACGGGAGTGAGAATGGCCCCGCCCGGGGGACTGGCTTTGAGGAGTCTGTGGACGCCTATGGCAGGCCTACAGCCACTACGGGCTACCACCAGCAGGGCCCGGTGGACAGCCGGACCGGCACCTCATCCTACTACTACGACGACTACAAGCACTCCACGTCGCGCAGCGGCACGGGGTCCCAGAAGCACCCGTCCAAGAACCTGGCCCCAGCCGTGGTCTCCTCCAAGCGCAGCAAGCACAGGAAGCAGGGCATGGAGCAGAAGGTCTCCAAGTTCTCCCCCATCGAGGAGGCCCGCGACGTGGAGTCCGACCTGGCCTCGTACACCATGACCACCTCCACCGGGGGCAGCTGCACCGTGGTGTCCCGCTCCAAGAAGCTCCAGGACGACATCACCTACGGGCTGAAGAAGAACGTCTACGACCAGCAGAAGTACTACGGCTCGTCCAGCCGAGAGGCCCTGGAGGAGGAGGACCGCATGTACGGCTCGGGCAGGTCCAGGTCCACGGGCTACGGGATGGACAAGATCTCCTCCAGGGACACCACGGCTTACAGGAGCAAGTCCTACGAACGGGACGCCATGGAGCGCTCCCAGCGGGGCAGTCGCAGCGGCCGGCCTCCCATGAGGACTCAGAACTCGGAGGAGGAGAGTCCGCTGAGCCCCGTGGGGAAGCCTGTGGGGATAGGCCGGGGCACGGGGGTGGTGGACCCGCACGACGTGAGGAACCAGTACGGCTCCAGCCACTCGCTGCCCGACGTGCAGGACCACCACATGAAGGACATTCCCCGGAGCCACGTCTACAAGCCGGACGACCCATACCTCGTCGACGACATGCACTGCGCCGTCTCGGACAGCGAAGGTAACTGGTGCTGAATGCCAATCGCTGCCTGCCCGCCCGCCTGCCTCCTCCTCCGTTCTCTGTTTGTCTGCCGAGCACTGATGCCTGGAAGTGAATAGAGCAGCATGGCGGCTCTTTGTGAACTGTGTGTTTGAAAAATAAATGTCAGCGCTGTGCCCAATGCATGAAACCAAATACGCCTGTTTTTATTTGTTTGTTCGTTCGTTTTTTTTGCATGCGTATGTGTTTTTCTTTTTTTTTTGGTTCTATTTGTGTGGTGTGAGGGGACCGTTCATTTATTTTATTTTTTTGAGACTTTCTTTTTGTACTTGGATGCATGGTCTCAGTCTGCATTTCGCCCTTCAAAACTACCTAATGAACCATAAGGGATTAATTGATATTTTTCTTTCGGTTCCAACAAAAGCCTATCATTTGGGTCAGGAGGAGACGGATTGGTTTGAGAAGCCGCGGGAGGCCCGCTCTGATCGCTCCCGGCACCACGGCACTGCCGGCCACTCCTCTACGGGCCGGCGGGCCAACGTGAAGCACACCTACCATGACTACGACGAGCCCCCCGAGGAGGACGGCTGGACCCAGGACGAGTACAATCAACGCCAACCTTCCTCCACCTCGTCCCGGGACCACCGTCACCACGGCAGCAGCTCCGGGAGACACCCCTCCTCCCGCCACTCCTCCGAGGAGCCACGGCCGTCGCGCTCCTCCAGGGCCCACCCCAAAGACCCGTCCGCCCGCGGCGACGGCCGAGGCTCCTCCTCGGGCCAGAAGAGGGGGGGTCCCGACGGCCGCTCCTCTCACCGTGACTCGGGCGACTACTCCTCCTCCCGTGACCCAGCGTCCGCTCACCACGGCACCGGGGGAAGGGGCCAGAGGGGCCCTGGCTCCTCCTCCAGGAGACAAGACCCCTCAGCAGGGCCCAAACCGCAGCAGCAGCAGCAGCAGCCGCCCCAGGGCCCAGGAGGACAACAGCGTTCAGCTGGCCAGCCCCCATCCGGAAGGCAGCCTGGATCCCTGCCCCCAGAGGGGGCCCAGCAGGTCCCGCAGCAGCAACAACAGCAGCAGCAGCCACAACAGCCACAGCAACGTAGCCAACAGCAGCAGCAGCAGCAGCAGCAGCCTCAGCCCCAGGCCCAGCCGCAGCAGTCCCAGCAGCATAGCCAGCCTCCCCAGACCACCGGTGGAGGGCCTCATCCGACACCAGCCCCTACAACTGGACCAGGGGCAGCGCAGCAGCAGGCCAAACCTGGACAGGCCCCCGGCCCGGCTTCTGCACAGGGACGGCAGCCAGCAGCAGGGCCTGGAGCAGGCCAGCCACCAGCCACAGCCGTAAGCCGCCAACACTGTATTTGTTCCCATTGTCAGTTGTCAAATTAATACATTAACATAGTACATCATGGATACCGGGGTCTGTTATATTGGTAGCCTGTTATGTTGGAAGCCTATGTCTACTGTTTTTCATAGGATATGTATGGCATGAAATATAGCTGGCTGAAAGTTACCTGACATATTATGAAGCTTTGCTGAGATAAAAGTTTGATTTTGAGGGATTATTTTTTTTTTTTTATTAATCTAAAAAAAAGTCTCAATGTGTGGAAGAAGTATGCAAGAACCAAAATAATTCAATCACAAAATCTATTACATTTTGTAAAATACTATTTCCTCTCTTTCAATACATTAGTTATTTAACCATTTAGAATTTGTACTTTCACATATTAGGCCTTTAGTGTAGATTCTTCACAAAGTGTATTTTAATTTCAGTTTTCTGACATTTAACTTATTTTTGCCAAAATCTCACAGAATTTCATATGGGAAGAGCTATATGTCACAAGTTAGAGCATTTCACGAAAATTGGCTACAGTTCCTTAAATACGAAATATAGAGCGCAGATCAGCCGTACATATTTTTACGCTTGGCCAAGAGTAACGGAAGGATATTCTTTCAATGTGTCAAGGCTGCCCCACCTGCAGCAGCTGCGGCGGGGATGAAACCTGCAGCGGCAGCCACGGGAGCCCAGCCCCCCAAAACAGCGACGCCCCCTTTAACAGGCATCGGTGAGAAGCCCTCCGGTCCTGCACTGCCGCTCACTGACACGCCGTAGTGCATTCTGCACCGGGCTGACACGGCCAGGCCGGTGAAGTGACAGGTTGTTGTTTGTTCCTCCTGGACAGGTTCCAAGGCGCCCCCCGTGGGCATAGGCAGCCGGCCTGGAGGGATTGGCAGCGCTGCAGCGGCCCCACCACCTGCCGAAGGCGATAATGTTCTCACCAAAATCCTAGGAGGAGGAGGGGCGGCGGCGGAGCAGGCGGGAAAGCTGGGAGACGGTACGGCCGTGAACAACGAGGGCAGACTCCTCAATCGATAGAGCTCCGGCTCGACTGGAGACAGTCTCCTTGTCTTCTGAACCTGTAGCTAACGGCTACGGTTGCATGTGGCAGTCGTGAGCCTTTGTGTCATGTAGTATGGGCCGCCTTGATGGCGGAGAGGATTTCATTGCAGATAACTCAGCAACAGTTGCTTATTAACATGGTTTCTTCTTTTCTTTCTCCAACCTCTCCCTACACAGCTGTGTCTGCCCTTGGCAAGAAGTTCACTTCCTTTTGGTGAACAGAAGAGAGGAGGGTAAATAAACCTGATTTGTTTTTTTGACGCGGGGCTATTGTGCTGTCATAATGTCGTCTTTGTGGAGATGGAGAGCCCACTCAGGCCAGCGTGTTGTTTGTGTTTGCATGGCAGGGTGGAGTCGAACAGGGAGGAATTGGAAGCATTGTACTGGAAAAACCTATGAAATTGTTACCGGCATTTTAATCCATTTCACTATCACGGAGGAGGAGGAAGGGAAGGAGGAGGAGGAGCGGTCCTGAGTGCATCAGTGAGTATCTCATTAACTCTCCCCTGTTCCCTGGGAGATGAACACATTCCAGGACAGGTTCCGGCTCCTTGGGCCCTACCTTTTGCCCGATCACTCCTGACAGGTTAGACCGATGCGCAGGATGATGCGCCGCAAACGCTTTTTATCCTGGATAATGATGGCGCGTGGGGGGGGAAAGCCCATTCCGCATTCTGCAACAACACCCCTCAGAGAAGGCCAATTGTGGCTTTACGATAGCTTAGGATAGCGGTGAAGGGTCTGAGAAGGGTCTGCTTCACTCTGCAACTGCCGAATTCCAGTCAAGTGTTGTGTCAGCTGGATATTTGCATAGATTAACATAGATCGCGCATAATGTGATGGCATGACTGAAATGATGACTCATTAAGTGCTGTGATTGTACATTCAGACTGACCCGCCGTGCGCCCTGCCTCCCCTCCTCCTCCTCCTCCTCCTCTCTCACCCCACGCCACCAATCAGGGCTGGAATCAAAGGATGCCTCGTCAGCACTGAACTCCCCAGACACGGGTTCTACAATGGAGCACAATCGGCCGCGGTCCAAAGCTTTGTCAGCATGGGGTCTCAAGGCGTGAGCGCACGATTGACGAGAAACCTTCGCTGCCTCACCGTTCAAAAGTGAGTGAGGATCATGCTTATTACTCTGTGTGTGTGTGTGTGTGATTGTGTGTGTGTGCGTGCGTGCGTGCGTACGTGCGTGCGTGCGTGCGTGTGTGTGTGTGTGCGTGTATGGCTGACAGTGATGAGCGAGAGTGACAGAGCCTTCCTGTGTAGGTGATTATTTGGCTGGACGTCCTCCCAGTTGTAGCCCTGGGTCAGGTCAGTGGTATGTTAGGAGGTTGGCGCTCTGTCAGGCCATTAAGCCATTATCACTGTCCTGGTGTCCCCGCTTGGTGAACAGGGAGAGGTCACAGGTGATGGTGGGTCAGTGTAGTTTACCCTCGGACTCCAAACAACTGGGTCAGCCATGCTGCACCGTGATCTACACACACGCACACACCGACGTGTAGTCAACCACAATTCCAGATCGCCCACGCTGGGTTGGGTTGAAGCACGCAGCGCTGTCATGCCAACGCGCTTTGAGCACACACGGGCCATTTTGTCCCCACGCTCCTCAAGCCTTTTCGCCCGTCCCTCACTCTGCCGCTCTGCCACCTGCGTCGGCGACGCCGGGTGTGACGGCGCGCGGCGTGCCAGTCCGTCTCCCGTGTCCGCGGTGGCTCTGGGGATCTAGCGGGGGGGATCTGGAGATAAACCCTGCTCAGTGGCTCTCTGAGCAGCAGGCAAGCCTACTCAGCCCCCCGGATTACCGCCAAGCCCGGCCCGGCCTCCCATTGGCTGAGCCGCCGCCCTCGGCCGTAGGTGTGGGAAGCTGACTGGCCGCCTCGTGACGGCAGTGACTCGGTAAAAGGGGCTCGGCCTGTGTGGTGGCCGCCTCGTACGGCCGGCCATGTGTGGGCGTTGCAGGAACAGCGTTAGGGGTTCGTTCAGTGGACTTAGACCTTCATTAGTGCGTACTGTACAGTACATGGCACCAAATTTTGCACAATGTTTAACTCTGCTCTGCCCCCCGGAGGTTGAATGAGGTACTGAATCCGACAGTTCATGACAATTTCCAGTCCATGCTCCCTCAATGGACTGATTAAAGCCTCCAAAGCCCAGCAGTTCAGAGCATAGAGATGGTCTAATGAGAAGTTGTGTTAACCTTTTCTTCTTTTCTTCCAGATGAAGGGGCGCTTCCAAAAAAGGGGGATGTGACTCATAGCCTGTTCAGGAAGGGGAAGTAAGAGAGGACGAGAGAGAAGAGACAAGTCTTACTTCCCTATCCTGTTCAGAGAGATTCAGAATGGTATTGCGTCTCTCTCTTTTTTCACCACCAAGACTCTGTCTGCAAGAACATGCCAGAGGGATTGGAGTCATCGGGCAGAGGAGTTGTGAGACGCCCTCTACTGGCGGCTGAGGAATTCACACCTGACCAGGATCCTTGATTCCATGTTGATATACTCAACATGCAGTATATCTACAACAACAAAAAAAGAAAGACACATTTCATAGGTTTTACTTGTACCAAAGAGATTCACTGTAGCCATCGATGACACCACTTACTTGGAGGAGACCTGGAGTTACACGGCAATGAACTGTCCCCAACAATAATAATCCTTGAATGCTTGGTTTCTATGATCTCTACATTCCACTATAGGGAATTTGACCCTCTTTGAATGTGTTTTTATTTCTCCTCGACCTGTTTTGACGTCTGCAGAATGCAACGCGTTAAAGTGGACATTTAAATGCACGCGCACAAAAAAAACAAAAAATAGAGAGAGAGAGAGATTAGTTGATATCTAAACTTTTTTTTTTTTCACCGACGTAGGAGAGGCCACGGGACAATGACCACGTAGGTTTAGTTATGGGGAAAACTACCAGTGTGCCCACGCGTGTGTGAGAAGCTTCACACAGAAGAGAGGACCAAACGAAGGAGTGGCCGCGGCTGTCTCAGCCATCGAAAAGCCATCACTTGTCAATCCCCAAACAATTTGGGACTTGGTAACTGTTTTGTTTTTTTCTTCTTCAGTTGATTGGTTCTCATTTTCAGTTCCTTATCATTTTTGCCTGATGTTTTCTGAAAAGAAGAGCCTTATTCAGTACATATTTTTTACTTGTATACCTCATATGTTTTGAAACATTCATATCATCCTTTTTTTTATTTTGCACAACTGTATACTATTGTATGTACATAAATCTAGTCAGAATACTGATATTGTAAATTACTCATTTGTGTATTTATTAATTTATTTTTGTGTGACATTCTTTTTGTTGTTTCTCTTTGGATTTATATCTTAATTTTTTTTATTGTTTCCATGTTTGTTATCCTGCAGTCAATTATTTGCTTGTTGATTTTTAAAAGCAATAGCATGCAGAAAAAGGTATATAGCACAATGGCGTTAATGTTCTTTAAATTGGTGGGTGGGAGTATTCAAAATATCTGTTGAGAATCATCGAAAATAGAATTTATCAGAGGGTTTTGCATTTTCACCCCCCAAAACCAGGTCTTGAAATGAAAACAAATGCAAATTGAATAGCTGGTAGGCTACATCTAAGTAGATACAGAAACACGCATCACTTCGCACACCCACAAACACAACACACACACGGGGTGGTTGAAAGCAATTTTCAATTCAAATGTTCTATGCAATGATTCATTTTGAACCTTGAGATGATTCAACATAAAACACAGTTGATTAACAATCATTGTAACTCACAATAAATCAACACGTTTTGAACTAAAATGTAAAAAAAAAAGGGTTATGAAAATGTTTGTACTTAGCAACTTGTGTGTATGGATCTGAATATTGAAGTATTGAATTGTTTTTTTTCTTTTTGTGGCATGTTTAGACCCCTCACTCCCCAGTCGGGGACTTGTTGCCAAAGGGTTAACTGTGTAGACTGTCAGTCTTGAATGTCCACCATCATGTTGCTTAAAGCATGGGTTTGCTTGGCTTCGTCCGGCTGTTTGTGTGCCCTCATTCTGTCTGTGTGTGTTTTGGCTGACCAAAGGCCTCCAAGTGTCCGGCTTCCAGTTACTGTCTGTGCTGCTATTAACCTGGTACACAGTGGGTGAAAACGTCCTGATTAGCGTCGTGGTACGTGTTGGTCACTGACATATTATTTGTGAGGTGAAAGGTTCATAGTCCCTCCGTTCGTTGACCTCTTGAAAGTTGCATGACTCCCACCTACATTTACACAACGAGGCATGTCTTTAACAGGTTTTGCCTGCACATGAACCTTGCATTTCACAGGCCAAGTAAGAAGAATGTCAATAAGTATTGATCTAAGGTAAACGATCAGACATCTTGAACCTCAGCCAGTTATTCACTAAATGAGGGCATGTTATACTGAAGCACAAGCCTGACTGGTAACGTTAGTCACCAGATAAAACACAGATGTATTGTCAGTGTGGTGAGATGGCAGATCTGCTGTCTTTCATAGAAACAGGAGGAGAGAACTCCTCTCAGGAACGTGGTGGGGAACACTGGACCTACATCAGCCCGTTCATGGAGAGACCCTCTGGTTCACAAGAGGTGCATGAGTCAAAACAGCCTTCACTGTAGCCGTCCAGACAGACCGAATGACAGACAGACACACACATTCTCACTGTAAATACAGACTAATTCTTCTGTACAGCTTTTGAGTTCAGGGTACGGCTGTCATGTGCATCCCCATGCCGTATTTGCTGCCAACTTTTGTGCTTTTGTGTATAAAAGAATATTTATTACGATGATGATCACTATTATTGAATAAGCATAGTGTATGTGGCTGGCTCGTATTGACTGTTGACAGCAGTGGAACAAACTTGTGTTCAGAAACATATCCAGTCTGTGTAGACTTTCTATACATATTGTGTTTGTAAAACAAGGAGAAGGAACCCTCATGGAAAAGTTGTCATCTCTGAATTCTTTGTCAAATAATCCAGAGGTCTCAAAGTGAATGGATTTGATCTGTAAAGGGATTGAGTCATGAAACGTTAATAGAAAACTCAACAAAAAATCCGGAAAATGTCATTCACTGTTGTAAGTGCAATGGGCGAATCGTCAGTCGTGTATCCATTGTGAAACCTTGTGTTCTATTCAGTGTATTCCTGTAAACAGATAGAGTAAATTTTGGTGCATCATGTCATGTAATGTGATTAATGAAAATATTGACCCTGCAATTTGTTTCCAATCAGGAAAAGAATAAAGAGAAAATGAACGTATCTCTTTACTTGTTGTTAACCGTTTATTGCTGTGAATTATTATTACCTATTTCAGTTACTCTGTTTATCATTTTATCATAGCACATTTGGTGTAACTATCGGTTACGTCAGAAAGATGACGAGAAATGTGGGCTCTACTGTGGATAGAATGAGTTGATACCAAGGAGACTAGCCCGAGATCCTCTAATGGTAAGACAGACATTTACACACACTGGGTGTGCTGATCTATCTGCACACATCGTGGCTCCAGTGAGAAAATCCAGGGTTTGTCTAGGAACAGGACACAGCCTGTGGTGGTTTAGTTTCACATCCTCTGTTCACTTCTGTGCCTTTTTTGTCTTTCTTTTTCTTTCTTTGTCTCTCTCTCTCTCTCTCTCTCTCTTTTTCTCTCTCTCGCTCTCGCTCTGTCTCTCTCTTTCTCTCTCTCTCTCTCACTCTCTTCTACTGATCTCTCCAGTCCCTGTCTTTTTTTATAACCCTCTTTAATTCTTTTATCTGCCCCGGTTTCACGCCTGCAGTAATTTACTCTCCTCTCCTCTCTTTCTACTGTGCCTCTACAATGCTTGTAGCTATTTCAAGATGTCCAGTGTGTCTTTGTGTTTGGTTGTCAGGCACACACTGTACCTGAGTTCCGGTCTGTTGAGTCAGTTCTGTCTGTCTGCATCACCTCATTTTCTTTAATTGGAGAGCACAGGAAGCTCTCTTGTTGTCAGTTGATTAGTCATGTAGCCACCGCAGCAGTGTGTTTGCCACATCTGATCAGATCGACATCCAGGAAAACTACATAGTTCACCTGACCTGTTTTTTGTGACCTGCTATTAAAGTCTTTTTAATGGTCAGTCCAAAAACAAGGCCAGGGAATGTGCCATCACCCAACACTTTGTTACAGTGACACGTGCAAATAAACAGCATGCCGTCCTCACCCCCTGTACAAGCGTGATAGCAAAGGAGAAGCCCCTGGGCACCATGGTAACCGGTGTCAGAGCCGTAGACTTATAGTGCCCTCCGCTGGTCAGGATACAGCTACACAGTCACAGGCAGTGCCTGGAACACGCTCGCGCCCTGTCTTTTATTCTAATGAACAATCGTGTTATGCCTTTGAAGGCTTTAAATGCAATCTTAGAAGTGCTCTTGCGGCATTCAGTTTACATCGAAATGACGGTGTCTTGTCCTGTGTCACACCCCCCCCCCCCCTCCCCCTACCTTTTGACAATGAAATGATTAGGCTCTGGATCCAGAAATGGAAAAGGCAGCTCCAGTTTATGGCTGCCCAGACTGTGAGTGAAGCTGTGGAGGGAATGGGAATGGCCTTTCTGCTCCAGACGGAACACAACCTGTTAATGACTAGCTGCCAGTCTTTTGGCTCTTCTCTGTAATGCCTTTTCGCACTGCAGCTTTAGGTTCCATTGCAAATGAACAGTATTTTATTGGCAGGATCTGGTTGGATTCCCAAGTCTTAACAAAAGAGATTCCCAAAGGAATTATTTATTTCAGAAAGGGTGAGAAGAGTGAGCAAGACGGGTCTCATTTTATGAAGGTTGTATCCGTAAGTAATGGCTACAGCCTCGCAAAGCCATTAATGGTAATGACATTGAACTGTTTGGTAATGATTCACACAGATGTGTAAGCTTCCCTGAGTGCGTGCCCTCTGTGATGACCTCCAAGGAGCATGTGATGTTGTGACTCACCATGAGTTGATGGTAAAGGTGACCTGGCGGAGGTTGGGGGCGTGAAGCAGACATTCAGACCCCTTAGAGCAGGATTGGAGGGAGGACGGAGACAGCCACTTTCCCCTGGTCAGCTGAATGTCATCTTCCCGCCTGCCCGCCCGCCAGTAAGAATGCATAACGTCTGACTCTTCCCAGAATAAGGCTCGGTCACCTTATGTTCCCACCAGATCCCAGTTCTTATTTATAATGGGACTAATCCCGGCGTCCGAGTTGATGTCAGGCACTGATGATGTCACAAAGTGTTGAGACAGAATGACTAACACGTGCCTCTTTTTATTTCATTTTAACGTTGCTAACTGATTAACTATGTGGTGGAAGAGTACAGTGAATGTACTGATCCACCATCTTTAGTCTCCCTCAATTTGACAGGATCAAAAATACCTAATCTGTTACACTGCTGCAATACTGGTGATATTAACATTTACATTCACAAGAGGCAGTGTGCTATAGCTCTATTATGCCCATATTGTCAGACATATCAACATTATAATGTTGACTGTTCACCCATCTCTGTTGATAGCTCCCACAAATATTGCTAATGAAATTAAATGTGATATTACAACGATTCGACTTTTAAAGTGATTGTTGACCATTCTAATATTTGAAGTTATATGGATTAGTCTATTATTATTCTAATTATAGCCTTGCTATATTATAATAGCCTACTTACACGTTGATACAAATTTAGAAAATCTAAAAACTATTTACAAACATTGCTGATGTAATGTGTCAGTGATCCACAAGAGGCCTGCAGAGAGTGAATTCTAACCCTCGTAGGATCATCCCAGAATATATGTCCAGACCACAGTGTGGAGCCAAAGGAAGTACAAATGAAATGAGTCTGGGGAGCATCGCCAGCTCAGGTTTTCCTCCCTACAACTGTCACTCACAGTCATTATACGCTTGACTGAGATTCCTACAGACTGCATAATCGATACACAGCCCTTTGATAATTAAACAATCCTTTACGAGATCTCTGGGCCTTCTAAAGAGGTTTTTGGTCCCCGGAAATGGGAATCAAGACTTTACAAGAATCAATAGCTTAGTAAGTCATTGATCTTAAGCATGAGGAAGAAAAATTACAAGATTAAATTGGTGCAGCCTATGGTGAGGGGGTATTTTGTTGCTCGATTTCACCGGTGGATGCTTCAGTTCCAGCCTTATTATTGACTGCAACTGAAGGTGCACTTGTAACATTTTGAATTTACACTAGCCTTTCAGCAGTAAGACCTAATTCCAAATAATGATTTACCTCACAAAAAGTTGGTGTGAGCCTGTGCCAAAGAATGAAAGACAACGTTTTTCTGCATGGGTTTCTCAAGTGCATGTGAGTTTGTAGAGCACACACATTGCAAAACACTCTCAAACAATGGACAGCTAGGGCAGGGGGCAGGATAGTAGCTGGGGAACTATTTATTCATAGTCATTTACAGTCATTTAGTCACACTCATTTGATCTTTGATGACACATTTACAGATATTTATTTATTTGGTGGAAACAGCTGTTTTCTGAGTCACAGGCAGTCGTGGCTCACCATGTCGAGGATAGGATATGTATTTTTTAATCAATACATGCGCATTGAGCAGACGTGCTTAATTACTGTATTGAGCCTATAAGATTCCCCATGTAAAAAAAAGATACGTGTCAAAAAGTCTGAAATTCACACTGTTTTGGGATTGGCATCCTCGGTTAATAAATGAATCTATATTCTATACTGTCAATACGGAGGTATTGGCTACAGTGTTTAACGATAACAATCCACGCAGAATGAAACGTGGGTTCAAAATCGTGACCAATAAATTAAATAACAAGGTTGTCTGTTTCGCACCACATCCGCCCATCGTCCTCTGTCCTCGGCCTCTTGAAGTAGTGATGCTGCTCCCTAGTGATTGTGTAGAGGAGGAGAGAGCGCGTCCACCACCCAATGACAACGCAGGATGCTGCGATACTGGTGTGAATGGAGGTAGCAATACAGCGTCTCAGAACGATGATGGAGAGGATTTATCATTAAAAAGGTACTATTGTAAGGATCCCTTTACTTTTATTGTGCATGCAATGCTTTTTCAGTTGTGAAAATGACAAATGGATTTTTGGTCTTATTAGACCATCACTCGACGGTCCAAGAAGGTAGTTGTGCGTAAAAATCATTGCCATTCAGTTGGTGTGCCAAGACCGGAGTGTATGTTGGTGTGTAAAATAATATGTTCGAAATATGAACGTCGAATGTCGCCAAGATTTTGAGCAAACCTAATAATTAATTGATGATCCAGATTTAGGTTACAGCTGTTTAGTATTATATCTGAGCCATTTAATTTTCAATAGATTTTTGAAGGCGATCGAGGCACATTTTTCATGCACAACATGGATAAAATCTTACGAATAGGCCTGAAACAGTAGGCCTATATGGGCTAAATACAGCTATAATTACAGTATGTTCGTTTATTTAAATTAATTCAAATCAAATTCTACTCCTAACAGAAAGGTTTGCACGTCTTTTCTTCATATATTCATATTTAATTGTGGAATCAACCATTCAGAAACTGTAGCCTACGTAAGACATGGGATATTCGTGAGAAAAGTAACCTTATTCTTCATTATTTTTGAGAAGAAGGTGACACGAAAGCTACATGTGTCCCCGATACATACGCTTTCAATTGGGCATTTAATTGACAGAGGCACAGACCATTTGGATAAACAGTTTTTTATCTAATCGTCCAATCACTAAAAGTAGAGGGTGGGACTAAAGGTGGAAGGCTTAAGACTGTATGGTGCTACGTTCGAGACTACATTATCATAAAACGGTCCAGGGGAATGCTGGAATGTGCAGGGTTGATTTAATAATAAAATACATGGAATGCATGAATTAAAAACGGTCTTACTATCCAATATATTTTCTAATTAAGATTGTTAATATGAAATAATAATAATAATAATGTCAAGATGCATTTGCTGTGGCCAACCCCTTGCAGCACAAGATGGTCTACAGAGGCAACATAAGAGTTCTGCCTGTTTCTGTGTCCTTTGGACAGGAAAATGTCATATTGGCTTTATAGAAATATTATCCCTTAGGCTAGCTACAAACTGTCTGGCTTCAGTCATTTAAACAGTTGCCAATGTGAAATAATTGTTTAGGGCATATATCAGCACCTCATACACATGATTTTGTTGATTCCTCATGTGCAATTTTTTTGTATTCATAATAACATTGACAAACATAATGACTGAAAGTAAACCTGTGTGTTTGTATTTTTATTACGACTTAAATTAATGTACAATTCATTTGGAAATATTTGTTTTTGTCTTTGCTAACTTAAACATTTTCTAAGACTAGTCCTACACGCTAACGTACCGGTCATAGTGGTAAGGTAATTATTTAGTAAGGTCATACCTTAATACACAAGAACAACAACAAGTAACAACTAATTCATTTGAATTTTTTTTTTTTTTTTTTTTTACATAGTATTACATATTGAACATCCCTGTTCTGGACTTAGAGCAAAGGTGGTCTCAGTAGAGTGTTTGTTAGTATGGGCCCTATACACTGGAATAGTCTGTATGAAAGGCTTAGTCACATCGTATTTATTTTACATTTGTCCCAAAGCCTTTTGAAGTATTGAATGAAGTTAATGTTGCCGTTTGTTTTATAATGACGTGAAATGCCAGGGATCCATAACACCATAACAAAGAATTAGCATCCAAGAATTGCTTTTCTTTTTTTGTTTTAATTTTTCACCAAACAAGTCTTGTAAAGATAGGACAACAAGAGCCCCCTGGTACACAGTGTGTATTTTGTTTGAGTTAAACTAACAGGAATCTCTCCAAGATACACGAGCTGGAAATGCACCTTGTCTAGCTTTATCTTGGCTCCCTTTGCTCCACATCTCCCCACAGACATACAGCGGGCTGACATAGAAAGGATTTGCCGTTTTGTGTTGATACTGCTCAGTCACTCGACAGGGATTGCCTCTGGTGAAGGATTTCTCTGCAGATGCCCATACAGCAGGAGCAGTTGATACTGATACTGTGTAGAGATTCTGTTTCTGTAAGAAAGATATTGTCCCTATACAGCATTGGCAGTTTTTCATCATCTGATCTGACTCTGGCATTAATGGTGTACACCTGCTTTTTTCTGGCTCAACGGGAACATAAATGTGTTTCTGAGTTGGCACACGGTTCCGGAAAGGCTCGTGGCCATCTTGTCCGCACCCTGGCATTGGAGCAACAGTGGCACAGATGACCAGACCATCTGCAGTCATTCAAAATGGGCCTTTCCCTATTTTAAGTCAGAGTCCGTTGACATTTCTTCCCTGGCCTTTTTTAAGTTATCATTACGTAAGGCAAGCCAGGTGTTTCGGCTCTGTCAGCCCAGACACAGTCACCATGGCAACCATGTCTGAGGAAGAGTGGCCGGAAGGAAGACTATTCCTTTAGTACTTCCCACAGCACCATCACCCCCTGAAATAGCCACTCCTTCATGCTCAGGGTCCATCTCATCTAATTTGATTCCATTCTCGTGCACTCTGAGACATGCACTGACGGTGGAGATTATCTAGTTAAGGGCAAATGGACTTGAGACTATTTTAAGATGTGATGAGCGGTGAATGGCGGACAGGTTGCCATTTTGAAATCTCTTGTGTTAACAAGCACAGCTCAAGCTCACACCCCCCAACATGCGTGCACTGCTCACTTCTTTCAGCCCTGTGGCTAGCAGGCATACTAGTTACAACGTCGTTATTACTAAGGATTGTTGTCTTTTCTCTGAGAAGTAGTCCACTACTTACATTGAAAGCATTGCATGAAATCAGTGCTTTTCTAGGGTACGGAAGGATGAGTTGAAGGCTTTTTGGAGCCGTACATTAATGTATAGTTAAAGTAATCCATGAGTTCACATACATGCGAGCAATGATAACATAGAAAGCATAAGTGGATTCTATTTGTGTGTGAGGCCTGTCCTGGTGGTTTTTATGGCCATGGTGCACAGTGGGAGAAGCCTTCCTGACTGGGTCAGCACTAATGGGACTGGGATGAGTGCCGGCTATCAGAGGAGCCAAGTTGACGCTGTGATTCCTAGTGGGTTCACTTTGAATTGGAGTCCTAACAAAAGCACACAAGGGGATGTCGGTGACCCACCCATATCTGAGCTGAGGTAGCTGACTCTCCCTAACACCCCAAAAAACCCTTCAGAAATCATCCTGACATGTGCTGTTTAGCTTAACAATCTCTGCAAAATTGTTGTTGTGTGAATAAAATGTTTTTTTCTTCCCAGGGTGAAGCAGTTTATGTTTCGATGATTTGATAACACGTTCTTGTATGTCTCATTGTCTTTGGTCTAGATCTGTCGAGGCTCTCCTTCTGCACAAGCATGCGCCAAGCAACCCATGTGTGACCCACTGAGGCTGTGCCGTCCCCTCACAGCGCACCCCTGCTAAGGACCCCCTGACGGCCGCGCCTCTCTCATACAGGACATGTACGGCAGTGCCAGGGCGGTAGGCCATATAGAGAGCAGCCCTGCCCGCTCCCCGCGCCTGCCGAGGTCCCCCCGACTGGGCCACCGGAGGGCCAATAGTGGGGGCGGGGCCGGTGCCGGCGGCAAGACGCTCTCCATGGAGAACATCCAGTCCCTGAACGCAGCGTACGCCACCTCTGGACCCATGTACCTGAGCGACCATGAGGCGGTGGGCTCCACGGCCACCTACCCCAAGGGCACCATGACGCTGGGGCGGGCCAGCCGGGCCATGTACGGGGGCCGCGTCACGGCCATGGGCAGCAGTCCCAACATAGCCTCCGTGGGTCTGGGTCACCACGCGGACCTGCTGTCCTACAGCGACCTGGGCTCCCTGTCCATGCTGCACCACCACCACCACCACCAGGGGGTGCCCTCGGCCCTGCTCAGGCAGGCGGTGCGGGGCAGCGGCGGGGAGCTGCTAGAGATGCAGGCCCAGCTCAGGGACATGCAGAGGGAGAACGACCTGCTGCGCAGGGAGCTGGACCTGAAGGACAGCAAGCTGGGCTCCTCCACCAACAGCATCAAGAGCTTCTGGAGCCCCGAGCTGAAGAAGGAGCGCGTGATGAGGAAGGAGGAGGCGGCGCGCACCTCCATCCTGAAGGAGCAGATGAGAGTCACTCACGAGGAGAACCAGGTAAGGCCGCTCCTGCACTTCCAGGGTTCGGCGTACTGCAGCTTTTAAAAACTTTTTATTACCGATCCAGGATTGGACTTCAGAGGGTCTATTTATACCTTATATTTCACATAAGTCACCCACTGTCTCTTCATCTCTCTCCTTTTTGTCTCTCACACACCTCTTTTTTCCCTTTAAAGGTACAGTGTACTGTGTTGGTCTGAGTTCCAGAGCTCGGAGATTGATTGCACTATACTGCATATTTCTTTGTACATTTGAAAAAGCTTTCTGGGAAGAGGTGTTGGTGTCATAAATGATTCAACACACACTCAAAAGCGACCGCTTGGCCTCCTTTCCATGAATTCCTCCCGATAAGTGGCAGACAGAGTGAGGAATAACCGCATAAAACATGGATAAACCATCTCGTGTGGCCGTCACTACCACCAACAGTTTCTACCGACGTCAGTTCCCCACACCGGACATCCTTTGGATGTCTCCGTTACCCCGTAAGGGCACTCGCTCTATACGGGCATGCTCGTAGCGAGCAGACGTTTTCATGCAGTTGTTGTCTGTTAACATTCTGCTACATCTGACTTGGTGGCAGGGAAACGTGGGAATGACATTACATTACATTACAATAATTTAGCAGACGCTTTTATTCACTGTGACTTGGTAAAAAAAATTGTGCTTTCAACAAGCGAAGGTAATAAAATCACGAGTCAGGTAAATAAGATAAGTGCATCCTTCATCCAATCACCTAGATAAGAGCTTTAGCAAGTGCTACATTAAACACTGGGCTACAAAAACAGGACCATTACAAACGTTATGTAAACAATTACTTCATCAAATATAAGTGCAAGGCAGATGCGACATGTTCAATTTAAGATCCGAAATGGAGTTGAAACAAGTGAGTCTTTATGTTTCAATGGAAAGTGTCCAAAGACGTCGCGGCCCTAATGCTCGTGGGGAGGTCATTCCACCACTGAGGGACAAGGACAGAGAAAAGTCATGACCGGGGTGCCAGGCTGCCCTTTCCACAGAGTGAGGGGGCAACAACGCGAATTATGGTAGCAGAGCGCTGTGGTCGGGACGGGGTGTAGGGTCTGAGCATCGACTGTAGGTAGGAGGGTACCGTTCCGGTCATCGCCCGATAGGCTAGAACAAGTGACTTGAATTTGAGGCGTGCTGCTACTGGCAGCCAGTGCAGTGTCGCAGGCTGAACACCAGACAAGCGGCTGCGTTCTGGATGAGCTGGAGGGGTTCGATGGCGCCCACAGTCGACCCAGCCAAGAGGGAGTTGCAGTGGTCTAGGCGCGAGATGACGAGGGCCTGGACTATGACCTGCGAATGAGTGAACAGACGATGGGCTTGAAGGTGTCTGAGCCAGAGTTTTGTTTAGCGTGGTCCCTGGGTGTTTTCTCAGTGTCTCTACGGTAACTCTGGGGGTGGTGGAGTCATGGCCTAGTTAAATCACTCGCCGTCTGGAGGAGGTACGAGGCCTGGAGAGAAATGTCAAGGGCAGAGCCGTCTGGTCTACCTCGCTCACAGTCTCTCTCTCTCTCTCTCTCTCTCTCTCTCTCTCTCTCCCCCCCCCGCTCTCTGTCTCTGTTTCTCTCTCTTGCTCTCTCTCTCTCTCTCTCTCTCTCTCTCCTCTCTAATCTATTTCTCTCACCTTACAATCACTAGTTTTTTTTCATATTCGCTCTACTTGTCTAATTTTTCCTCCTTTAATAAAAGCTCAAATACGAGGACAGTACATAAACCCTTTGCCCAGATACACATATTTTTAGATGGGCCACTGTCTCAAGGGGAGCGCATGGTCTGTAGCAGGCCTTGAACTTTAAAAAAGAATACAGGGATGTACTTGAGTGACCTACACCCGCTAAGCATGCTTTAGGTGCCGTAACTATGAGATACCGTCTCTAGTTAAAGGCATATAAAGCGAAGCGTAATATGCAAACAGTTAGATAACCAAGCGAAGCATTGTGATCGCATTTTGTGTACGTCCGAATTTTGTCGTGTGTAGTAAGAATTCCCCTTCGCCAACCGCCGCCGCGTGAACCATGTGGAATTCCTCTGACTCACTTTGTCGCGTGATGGTTGATAAGATAGAAATAGACGGATCTGGCGATCTAATTAGGCCGGCCAACGGCGGTGGGTAATTACATCGTTTCTCACGCGCAGCCTCCGCCGCAGATGGGACGGTGACGTTGTTAGGAAAGCCCGGGTAACGCTGATGGGGTGAGACGTGTGCTACACCGAGCAGGTAGGCCTGTGATGTATGAAGCCTTTACCTGGTAGTCTCGGACCGGCTCCGTCTGGCGGTGCTCCGTGCCTCTGCCTGAGCTGACGTTCATTACTCATCTCGTAACGCTGGGTGTCGTCCCCGCGTCGTCCCCCAAGGTCACAGCAGGACACGGTCATTGGAGCTCCCAGAAACACGTGTGTGTGTGTGTTTGTATGTGTGTGTTTGTGTGTGTGTGTGTGTGTGTGTGTGTGTGTTTGTGTTTGTTTGTGTGTGTGTGTGTGTGTGTGTGTGTGTGTGTGTGTGTGTGTGTGTGTGTGTGTGTGTGAGTGTGTGAGTGTGTGTGTGTGTGTGTGTGTGTGACTGTTTGTGTTTGTTTGTGTGTGTGTGTGTGTGTGTGTGTGTGTGTGTGTGTGTATGAATTCACACGCGAGGTTGCCTGCGTGAACACGCGCTCGCGAGGCCGAGTGCGTGTGTGTCGACATCAATATCTAAAGAGCGGCAGGCTACTTTTTGATTGGCTTACCTACAGTTGACTGGAGTTTAAACGAGTCTGTGGTGAGCTGGCTGGTCTCTGGAGCCGTGCCATGCTGCTAGTGGGAAGGATGCCCAGCGCACTGTTCTGCTAGCTGGATCTGCCCTCGGGAGAGCCCCAGGGAGCCACCGAATCACAGGGGCCCCAGGTATCCGAGCCGGGATCTGCTTAGTTGTCAGCCCCCTCTTCCAGGGAAGGGAACAGTTGTACAAAGCCGCACCGACAGAGCCCCTGGCAGAGCGCATTACTCATCACGGTGCCAGTCTGAGGCCGTCAGCTCTTGTCAGAGGGACTGGACTCTGTGCTGAACCGTGAATTGAGACCCTTTCATCACGCCGTATAAAGAAGAGACTCCATTTTGATCCTTGGCCTCGTCTATTAGTGTCAGGTTGGACTCCGACTCGGCGAATTAAATCTTTATCCCTCCTGGCTCGGTGTGGTCGCATTAACGAATCCTGTCAGCTCCTTAAAGACAGCTGCGTGGTGCTACTGTAATTGCTCGGTTGCGCCCTGATGTCTGGGGCTGTGCGGGGGCCTCCTCCTAGACGCAGACCAAGGAAGTCTCCCCGCCCTGCGGGCTCGTTGAGAGGCTGCCTGACGAGCAAATGGCCTCATTAATTATGGAGTAATTTGGGGCCAATCTCTGCGTCCGCCTCTCGGGCCCCGTGCTATTGCCTCAGGTGCCTCAAGCCTCTGTTAGAGCAAATAATGTGCATCATTGATGTAGTGACAAATAAGTGCCGGAGGAAACACGGCTTTACATAAGGGAACATTTGGGGAACTTGGCGCTACTCTGTGCTACGGGATCGCTTCCCATTCCTGTTGAAATGGCAGCCATGGCCTGGAGGATAGGTGGCCTTAGCTGAAGGAACTAGCGGGGTTGCGTTTCCCAAAATGACAAGCCCGATCTGTACTGGGCACATCCCCGTCGAGCACGGGCACAGGCTGTTTGTGCTCCGAGTCAGGCAGAGGAATCCAGCTGAGATTGCTGTGGTGGAGACGCCGGGCTGGGCTGGGGAGGCTGGAGGCAACTCGGGGAGCTGGAGCGTGCCATATCTGAGTCAGGAGCACTGCTGCTCAGCCAGCCAGTCAGCGCTCATCAACGCAATCCCCAAAATGGAAGCCGAGCCTCCGATCCCATATCCCTCTTCAGTGTGTGCACGTCTACGGTTCCATGACAGAGAGATGGTAGCTGCTTACTCTGGAAATATTCAGAGAAATCATGTATGCACACCGTGGCTGGGCAAAGGGGATTGTGTGCGCGTGTGTGTGTGTGTGTGTGTGTGTGTGTGTGTCTGTGTGTGTGTGGGTTGAATTGGGTTCTTCCAGATTGTTGTATTTGCCTAGATCGACATGACCACATTAAGGCCGTCTATTACTTGCAGGCAATCAAAGCTGAAGCTGTGTGTGCGTGTGTGTGTGTGTGTGTGTGTGTGTGTGTGTGTGTGTGTGTGTGTGTGTGTGTGTGTGTGTGTGTGTGTGTGTTCACTCTGAGTTCACTCATTTGTGTGTGCAGTGGGCTAACAGCTAATATTTAGTTTGTGTCAATTTGATAATGCATTTACCACCTCATATTCGTTGTCTTAACTACAATGCTTCTAAG
>JAPMUY010001604.1:175000-192496 GCA_026901105.3 Galaxias olidus | reverse complement strand
CAGTGTACTTTATATGTTGTCAGACTGATCTGATCATCAAGTCATGCACAGTGTCTCTAAATATCTTGCTTATCAATTCAATTATTCATTTATTTTTTAAGTTTGTGATCTGAAACATTAATTAATGAGCTTTTGGTCTATTAGGTACCTGATACAAATTCAGTTACAAAGGATACACACACGACCGGTATATGTGTAATTAATTATGGTTAATTTCAGTTTTCTCTGCAATTCATTCCAGTCAAGAGGTGCCGAGAACTGCTTATTTTGCGTCCTGCCGCCTTATTCACTCTTGGGATGGTCAGGTTGATGACGTGATTTGATCTAAGATTATAAGAAAAGCCTATAAGTAAGGTGGCGTTTTCCTAATGTCTTATGAACCTGAGCCATACGCCTAGTTTGCAGGGATGGCCATCCTATTAAGGTATAAAGCTGACAATGATGAGTTTATATATTATATGCATGTATAAACCCTTATTGCACTACCAGATGTTTTTTTTTTTTAAGAAACAGATAATTATCCATTATGTAAAAGACCAAAGTAAACCTTCATTGCCAAGCAGGTGGTGATGCTGATAAAATGGGTTGTCATGATTGTCTTGTGTAATTTTGGCTTGCTAATTTGCATCACTGCTGCAAAGTTGACACTTTGGGAAAGAGCACATGCTGGGTAAGTCGGTGTGTGATGAAAAGGCCTAATGGATTTGTGTGTGTGTGTGTGTGTGTGTGTGTGTGTGTGTGTGTGTGTATGTGTGTGTTTGTGTGTGTGTGTGAGTGTGGAGGCGCTTGTGTTTACTTGTTTACATATAATATTGCAGCCTAATCGGGATGTGTAATTTTATATGCACTAGCACAAAGGATTAAACCTTGTTTAAACGATACAGTATATTACAGACTGTCAGTTGCCTGTCTTGTGAGTGACCTTACCAATCTGTTGGGTGGTGCTGTCATTAAATGTATAAAGCTAAATGCTGCAGTGTCTCCTCGAGTGTCGTGTCGGGACCTTTGCTGCTCTTATTCCTTTAGTTTTAACGTTGTACTTTTCGGCAGGCCCTTTCCCCTTGGCAGCTGATTTGCTGGCTAGCCCCTTTCACAGAGGCACGGACTTTTTGCACCCATTAGCTTCTAGTCAAGGTCACTGGCCCGCAATTGTCATCAGCGCCTGGCGCTCTGTAGATGCCCACTTCACTGCATCTCAAAGGGTGCTTTGGCTGGCTCGCTGAAGGCGAAATCACAGATAGGAACGCACTCACAAACGCTCACACACTCGCTCGGGCGTACGAACACACACGTAGCAGATGATGACATGTATGTACACATTGTTCACAGGTTCAGTGCACAGCGGACAGACACAAACAGACTCTTGTACTGCACACAGACGCAGGCGCTGTCTCTCACACCCTTTCTCCCTCGCTCTATCGCTCGCCGTCGCCTTTTCTCTCCTTCCGTCTGTCTCTGTCTCTCCCCAATGTGTAATGATTCCATTGTCGAGATGCAGGTGCAGGTGAGTCACGGGTTTTAATAAAACCATCTCCGGGCGTAGCCTAAAGAACCTAGGTAATAAAACACAACCTAAACACAATCGATGGCCGTAAACTTCACAAAAGAACTCAGGGACATCATGTAAGCTTCAAACAATACTACCTGCTGCTGAGCACTCTGAACCCAGAATAATGAACCCAGGTTTCCATAATTAATAATTAAGTAACGCCGGCCTTTAGAGGGGGAGCGTGGGTGTGACAATTTGACTCTTTCCTTTTGTTGTTGACACATTCAAAAAGGTGTCTGTTTGTCTGGGGAATCGCTTACTTGATACTATCTACAATAGGATAGGCTATACTTCATTAACACACTCAACGTTTTAACCAAAATCTAGGCAACTACAGAGACTTGCATACTCAACAGCAACATGTGACCAAAATCATTCGTTTTATTCTGTCAAAGCCAGAAGAATAGGGGCACATTGCATTTTGTGAGACGTAAGGAATCTTTTTGCAACATCTCTCACTTTTGTTTTTTACGTTGAACGTTAAGGATGCATGGTAGGCAATTTCTAACACACCCACTTTGTGTCCTAACAGGGAAGCCATGTTGCACTTATCAAGTGATTCCCCATGCACCTCATTTTTCTATTGACTCTCATAAAAGCTTTGCACCACTAATTCTATAATGTACCACTTAGGCTGGATTTTACACTTTTGTTCGCACCATCCATGTCTTTGACATCACCCCTGGTGTCGAGTTCACATGAGAAACAAAATGTCAAAACAACTTTCACACAGTTTTCACACATACTTTCACACAGCTTTAGGCATGATGTATTTAGCTGCAGCTGGCCATGTCGTAAGTGAATATATTTTAATAATTAAAACTGATAATAACCCCTGCTTTGTGTTATGTATGGCTTTGGTATCCTGACTATTTCTGTTTGATAGTTCTACACTAGTCACAGGGAAAACGGTGTCCATGGTAACGCTAGCTGTGGAATCCAGATTAAGACATAAGCCAACAGCAGTAAAGTGTGGCCTTTCTGGAATACATTTTAATGACCTTTCCAATCTATGTTTGTGGTCTAATTATGTTTTTAGCCCATCTGCCCATTGTATTCTCAAGCAGAGGTTTGTTGTTTGGCTTTTCTTTACTTGGTCTTGAACTCCTGCGACTGCTTTTATTAACCCGTTGATAACATATAGCAATAATAGTTTATGGAATTATGTTCTTTGAAGTTTTTTGCTTCAGTTTTTTGGAGTTTTAAATGTAGCCTAATACTGTAGTGTGTGTGTGTGTGTGTGTGTGTGTGTGTGTGTGTGTGTGTGTGTGTGTGTGTGTGTGTGTGTGTGTGTGTGTGTGTGTGTGTACATTGACATTGTACGGCCAACTACAATCTGGCAAGAGGTCTGCCGGAGGTCAGCAGAAACGCTATAAGGACCACATCAAGGATCTCTTGAAGAAATGTAATATCAAACCCACAGACCTCGAAAAGATGGCAAGGGATCGGACTACCTGGCGCTCCCCCTGCACTAAAGGCATCCTCCACCTTGAGGAGAACATGAACGTGAAGCGTGCAGAAAGACTGCAACAACGACAGACCTGCACCACAAGAACCGACCTTCGTGATTCCACTCTGACCTGCCCCACCTGTAGCAAAGTGTGTGGATCTTAAACAAGTCTACACAGCCACATGAGGTGGCATGAGCGCAGCAAGCGCTGAAACCCAAACTTATGGGAGCCATTGAGTTATCGTCGAAAACGACGGACTGCCTAAGAAGAAGAGTGTGTGTGTCTGTAGGCGTGGGTGTCTATTTGTGTCTTCTGTGTGTGTGTGCATCCTTATGTGTGTCTGCCTCCATGTTTTTCCCGTGTGTTCCCCCGTGAGCCAGCCGCTATCTACGGAGCTTTGATGCACGGTCGCACTGGTGGCCCTTAGGGCCGGGTGTAGGGGAGACGGCCTTTTTGGTGTGCTTACGAAAGCCATACGAGCTTTCAGCCCAAGCCCGTGAAACCTGCTCTAATTGCCCTGGAAGAAATAATGAGTGTTGTTTGAGCAAAAGATGTGACGGAAGAGAGGGGTGGGGTGGGGGGTGGGGGTGGGGGTGGGGGGATGGGGGGTGGAGGGGAACCAAGATGGCTTCGCAGCTGTAAAATTGAAATAGATTGCCCTTTAATACACCTCTCCTTATGCCATCAAACCTGTCACCCTCCACACTGAGTGGGCTATAGAGAAGCCTGAGATGGCCATGTGTCAGGTGGCTGGCAAGGTACTGGAGGTCAGCTAGTCTTGGTTGGCTCTACTGCCTGCCTCCATCCATCTGTTTGTGTGGTTATCTTTTCGTGGTTTTGTTTGTGGGGTGAGTGTATGGGAGGGGGGAGGGGTAAATGTGAGTTGGTACTTTGAACATACACGTGCTAAAAAGTTGGCGTGCCTTTGAAAGTACAATGGAAAACGTGGTCAAGTCAAAAATACGGGCCACTTGAACGTACTTCAGTACTGTTCATGCATTGAATAATGCTGGGTATGGAGAGTAGTTATTTAGCCTGTGTAGTCTTTAATTAGCTCTCTACTAGCACATGGGATGAAATGTGCTAGGCCAATTACATGACATGTTGGCAGGTGTTCGCACATTTTTTGCACACATTTTTTACACACATTTTAATGACTTTATGAGAATTCGGGCTACTTTTATTTTATTGACTATACTGTACGTCTGAACTGCTTCAGTCTCAACCTTCTAGTGCTAAGCAGTGTTCCACCATCTCTGTTCCCTCTGCTTAAAAAAAAAAAAAATTTGCTTTTATAGCTAATTGCTGAACCAGAAAGGAAACACGGTTCCTGATTAAATAACTCCGCAGCCAACTCAAAGGAATGCTCTAGCTCCATAAATTCACTTGGTGTTCCATTTTTCATTCATCATAATTCCAATTACTCATCTGAATAGGTTACATTAGTGGGTCTTGAATAATAATAAGGTCAGTGATGTTATGAGTAAGGCTGGTTGGTTGCCATGGTTATTTCCAACGGATATCGTTTTGACTGTAATTCTCTGGAATTCCGAGAATCCCGGAGAGATATCGGCTCTTAACCTAATTCCCTTTCATTGAAGGTTTCTAAGTAGCGTGCTCCCTTCAGATTATGACATAATACATTATTAAACATGCTTTGAGCATAGAGAAGTGCCATATCACTCTGCACGGTGGCCCTAGTATGATATTATTTGTTCTCGCTATCTGCCCTAATTGCACAGACAGCATACCTTTCACCCAAACGTATCAAAATAAACAGCGCTTTTTTAGGGGTGGGGGTGGTGGGGCATTTAAAACAAATCAATCAAAAAGCCAGGAGGAATAGGGTAAGGTATCAATGGTGTATTATTACTTCAGGTAAACATTGAGAGGAGTGGCTTGTGGTGACCCTGTCAGAGGAAGCCCCAGTGGGAAAGACGTTAGTGTGGAGGTGACACGCCACACACTATCCATTAGACAACTGCTCTGCACTGATTACCACTCCGTCTAATGGAGCAGAATTGCACTGTTGTCATGGCTGCGAGCTAAAGCATCTGGATGGTGTTTGTGGTAGTGATTGTGTTCCGCATGTGTCCACAGGCAGGTGAAGGACTCCCTGATTTGCTTTTCACTTCAGGACGATTGACACATACTTGAATGAGGTATCAGTGGTTTGTGTGTGTGTGTGTGTGTGTGTGTGTGTGTGTGTGTGTGTGTGTGTGTGTGTGTGTGTGTGTGTGTGTGTTGTGTGTGCGTGCGCATGCGTGTGTGAGAGAGAGAGAGAGAGAAGAGTGTGTGACTTCAACCCTACAGGTGGACGATAAGTGTGTGTGGTTATACGAGACAGAGAGTGTGTCCGCTTGACAAGGAGACGAGGTGAAAGGAGAGAGGGAGAGTGTTTGAAAAAAATCATATAGTAAGGAAGGAAGAAATGGGGGAAATGTCTGTCTTTCCTCAATACGTTGAACGAGGTGTTCCTTTTTAGCCCAAAAAAATAAAATAAAAAAAATAACAGCAGCAAATTTGGTATCTGTGTGTAGTAAACTGGTGTGTGAAATATTATATTCAATTCAGATGGATTTAATTATGTTGATTGGCTTTTGTGTGTGTGTGTGTGTGTGTGTGTGTGCAGGAAGACTAAACCGAGTTCATACATTCCAAAAGATAGTCCTTAGGATAAATACCATCACCATGGTTTCCTGAAGAGGCTGTGAGTACGGGCGGCGGCTATTGGACAGAGATAAAGAGAGCTGGATCTGACCTGCAGAAAGCGTCTGGTCTGCCCGATGAACAAGACAAGTGAGGCAATAAACTGCACTTATGGTGTATGTGTGTGTGTCTGTGTCTGTGTTTGTGTGTGTGTATGTGTGCTAGACAGTTTGTTTACGTGTGTGCGTATTTGCGTGTGTGCTGGTGTTGTGTGTGTTTGTGTGTGTGTGTGTGTGTGTGTGTGTGTGTGTGTGTGTGTACGTGAGTGTTTATTTGTAATTTTTCTGGTAAGGAAAAACTAAAAGAAAAGAAAATTTGAAGAATTTTCACTACTGTGTATGTTACAAAACATGCAAATACTATCAATTGTGAAAATGCAATGAACGGTTCATACTTGCAAATAGCACGTGTACACAAATAGATCACGAGGTGAGTTCTGGAATGTTCAAATTCAATGTTCACAATAAAAATTTCATCAAATCGTGTTTTGTATTTTCCCTGGTATCTAAGATTGAACAGGGCTCTGACAGACAGACACACACACACACACACACACACACACACACACACACACACACACGTAACAATCGATCCCAAGTCCAGAGTGTGACCGCTGAGTTAGCCTGTTGCATCCATAATGAAACTACGAGGAGATGGAACTGAGGGGAAAGAACACATGTCCTCATGACGGCTCCACAAAGTCCTGTCGGCCTACAGGCAATAAAGAAGGGGCCACGCCTCAGTTAAAGGACCTGACGACTACGCCAGGAGATCGAGCAGAGGTCTACGGGGGGGGGGGGGGGGGGGGGGGGATATTGAAACAGCTCAAAGCTCGGGGTCTCAAACGAGTGCAGACAGGAGCCAATCACTCCTCCAACAACGTGAACGCGGCACGCAGTCTTCTGACAGGCCGGGCATTTACCTTCCTCCCCTCCGCGGCGGTCTCGCCTCGCCGGAACACTTCATCTCTGAACCCACGGAGCAGAGCAGAGCACTCAGTCTGACAGCTGGCTGCTCACGTTGCCAGGCGGGCCTCCCTCTACTCCTCCTTGCGCAGCTGAGAGGGGAAGGTTCACCGGTGGTCGTGACACTCGGAGGGCTACAACAAGATTCTTCGTCCTCCTGCTCCTCCCCCTCCTCCTCCTCCTCCTCCTCCACCGCCTCTCGTGTCTGAATCAGTGGAGCTCGCCGAGGACCCCCGCTTCGACGTTGCGGTAACGTGACGAGATGGCATGTGACACGGCGCTCAGCGAGGCGGACGGACGAGCGTGTGGTGGTAGCGGGCTGGATGTTCCCACGGATTGAAGCCGTCGCCCACCGCTGTGTTCCCTGCAAACCTCGCTTCACTCAGGAGAATGGATTGACGGTGCTGCTGTGTAGTTTTCTGTGGGAGAACGTCCATGGTGTAACTTTTTTTTTTCAACCACCGTCACCATCCTTGTCCATCATCATCATCATCATCATCACCACGGCAATGCAATATTCGGCGCTGTCCAAAGCTGTATATTTATTAATAACCATCAATAACTCCTTACTGTGTGTCTCATTTTAATAAGTAACTGGGATGTCTTGCACAGTCATCAGAGACTGTTGTTCCTGCCATCATTTTATTTGTGTGTGTGTGTGTGTGTGTGTAGGTGTGTATGTGTTTGTGTTCTTTTATTTGTGTTCATGTTGGTGTGTGTGTGTGTGTGTGTGTGTGTGTGTGAGTGCCTGTGTGCGTGTGCATGCATGGTCTGTATGTCTCAGGATCAGCCGTCAATCTATAACCACTTCTCATCCTCCCTGCCACCCCGACTGGAGGAAAAGGCTCGGAGTCAGAATCCGCCTCTTCAAACAAGCCTCCCGGGAAAACCCTAAGACGTCGCAGTCCAACGCAGCCGCCACGCATGGATCTGCATACGGAAGCAGATACGGCCATTATGGACTCCCAGATCTCATTAACGCCCTGGTACAAACACACCAGACGGCAGGACGGAGATAGTCCCTCAAAAGCACAGGGCAGGAACGTCAACACACGATGCCGTGGATTTGTTTGGCACGCTGTGTACACACCACCCTAAGACATCTTTATTTCTTTTTTTACACCAAAGGTTTTAAAAGGGCATGCACCTGCACTGGGATGCAAAGTAAGTCATCCAATTCAGCCCACAGATCTGGTAGTGGACTAGCATTACTCCTCCTGAAAACCCACCAGAAACCCCCCTGCTGACACCACCAGTACCACCACCACCAGTACCGCCACCAGTACCACAACCAGTACCACCGCCACCACCAGTACCACCACCAGTACCACCTCCACCACCACCACCACTACCAGTACCACCTCCACCACCACCACCAGTACCACAACCAGTACCACTACCACCACCAGTACCACCACTAGGACCACCTCCACCACCACCACCAGTACCACCACCAGTACCACCACCAGTACCACCTCCACCACCACCACCACCAGTCCCACCACCACCACCACCAGTACCACCACCAGTACCACCACCAGTACCACCACCACCAGTGCCACCTCCACCACCAGTACCACAACCACCTCCACCACCCCCACCAGTACCACCACCACCACCAGTACCACCACCACCACCACCAGTACCACCACCAGTACCACCACCAGTACCACCACCAGTACCACCACCACCAGTACCACCACCAGTACCACCACCACCAGTGCCACCTCCACCACCAGTACCACAACCACCTCCACCACCCCCACCAGTACCACCACCACTACCAGTACCACCCCCACCAGTACCACCACCACTACCAGTACCACCACCACTGGGCTGAGCTCCGTGTCATCCTCCCACCAGCCCCACCGGCTTGCCTCTGGTTAAAGTGTAGCCTCCGAGCTCAGTCCATCCCTGCTGACCCTCACGTGGCCAGCCGGGGAGCGTGTTCCACGACAGACGACCACTAAACAAGCGGGAGAGCTGTGGGGGTAAGGCGGCCGAGGATTGACCGGGCGACGGGGGAGACACGCCTGACACTCAGATTGTGTGTCCACAACACTCGGCAGGGAGGAGGGAGAGGTGTGTGTGTGTGTGTGTGTGTGTGTGTGTCTGGGAGGGGGGGGGGGGGGCACACAGACTGATGGTGTGCTGCGGGTTAAATGTCCGAGGTAGAGGCAGGGACACGGAGGGGGGGGGGGGGGTGGGGAGGGCGGGGAGGGGGGGGGGGGTGAAGAAGGGTCAGTGAGAGAGGAGAAAAAGGGAGGTGGAGAGACTGAAGGAGAAGGCTGAGTGGGTGGGAGGGAGAGACAAAAGCAATGGCGGTGTGAGGGGAGGGAGGAGGAGGGGGGAGGAGGGGGTGAGAGTGGGACAGAGATCAAAAGAAGAAGGAGAAAGGGAGGGGGTGGGGGGGAGGGAGAGAGAGTGGAGGGGTTGAAGGAAGAGAGGGTGGGTGGAGAAAGATGAGAGGCCGAGATGGGGAGGGAGGTGAGCGAAGGAGAGAGGGAGAGAGAGAGAGGGAGGGAGAGAGAGAGAGAGTGAGTCAAACGGAGAGTGGTAAAGAGTGAAAGGGACGACGTGTACAATCTATGTTGATTGAAGCCAGTGGTAAAGAGCACACGGAGAAAAAGGTTGGCCCGTTCGGTACGGAGGGAGCGCCCTATATGAGCGCGGGACCATCGGCGCAGTTCCTGTTCGCCGTAGATCTGACACCCGCACCATGCCAAAGAGTATCAGCGTGAAACACAAAAGGCCGTGCTAAAAAAACAAACAAAAAAAACTAATTATAATAATAATAATCTTTATTTGTATAGCGCATTTCATACAACAAGTGCAGCTCAATGTGCTTCACATGACAGAGAACACCCCCAAACATTTTTTGTTTAAAACATCTAAATTTAAACACATAAAAAATATGATTGAAAATAGTAGAACTATGATTGTAAAACAGCATAAAATTACAAAGTATTTAGAAAACAATAATTATTCAAATAATATAAAATAAAAATTGATAAAATGAAATAAAATTTTATTTAATAGCTTAATTGTCACACATCTACCTTTAACTTTTAGCTTAAATAAAAATACCCCCCCCCCCCCCTTTACAACTAACCCGTGATTGATTGGTGGCTTTTATCTGAGAACTCCCTTTAGCACCAAGGATATGCTAATGACAGAGTAGAGAGAGCAAGCCTGCCAGTGCTTCAGACCAGCGGCATTGTTGCATGCACATTGTGTCAGTGAATAGCATCCGCGGGTGCCAGCCTAAGAGAAAGCCTCATGGTTTTAATATGACAGACGGCCCCTTTTCTAATTGGAGCCCCGCTGCGTCTGGGTTTTGAATTGGTCCGCTGGTGGGATTCAGAGGATGAACAAAGAAGCGCAGGCCAGCTCTGCTTGCTTCCCTTCCTCCCTCCTTCTCCACCTCCCCCACCAGCCACTCCTCCTCCTCCTCCTCCTCCTCCTCCACTCCGTCCACCGCCTGCGCCGCCTCCGCTTCAAGGAGTTGCCGTTCCCCCGGCAACTCGGCCGGGTCAAGCGGTCAGAGCCCTCGTGCGCGGAGGTCATGTGACGCGTGGGGGGTGGGGGGGCTTGCAGGGAAAGAAAGGAGGTGTGGACCTCTCACTGGAGGGCACCTCTGAAGTGGGCGCCATGGCAACCGTGCCGGGTTGTTTACAGTGGAGGTGATGAAAGGCGCGAGGGCCTTTGAAGACGAGTCACTCCATTAGCAGGCTATAGAATGAAGTGACGACGAGTAAAGCATGAGGGAACAGTCCATGTATAAAGTCTGTGTCTTTAAGTATTTAAGACGCCGCGGAATTGCCCGAGGGCCTATTTGCGAAGGTTAGCTCGGAGATCAGACCTGACAAACTGATCCTCCCTGATCTGAACCGTGGAAAAGTGTCCAGTCGAGAAAGCAGCTGCCACTAGAGCCATAACAACAGAAAGACGTTGAAGAGGATGAGGATGATGAGCTGAAAGTAGACGGAGCGCGATAACAAGCAGAAACACTACTGGTCGTCTGGCAGCGGTTCTTAGAAAATGGCTTTTTTCTCTTCTCTCGGCGTGTCGGGGAAATGAGCCAGCCTTAGCTATTGCTGAACGACGGCAAATTGCCTCGGTGATGAGGTTCTGCGGAACGGCGGCCGTGCGCGTGATTGCACGGGAGCAGCACAGCGGCGGCTCATTTTTAGAGATGGCTTCTATTTTAGATAACTTGCCCCCCCCCCCATCCTGTTCTTTAAATCCCTGGTTTTCCCTAAAAGGAGGCCATACACAGGTCCTATAGTGTCAGGGTTATTTTTAGGGCCCCAACTGGGTGGCCTGATTAGCTGATGGCGCCCGGAGGAGCAGCGACCGGGCCTCGTGATTGGCTGGAGCAGCATGGTGGTGGTGGTGGTGTTGGTATACTGATTGGTCCCCTTGATGATCTGCGGTAGGAGAAGAGTTCATCAATGTCGATGATTTACTAAGGCAATTGAAAAGGCACGACAAGCAGGGGTTAATCATTTTTACGATGACGAGCAAGAGAGAGGCCGCGAGCGAGGGGGAGAGAGAGATGGAAATGAAAAAGATGTAATCGTCAATAAAAAGACACATTTGAACGTTATGTATGTGAGACATAAAGGTCTTTGGTTGACGAAGAGGTTGGAGAGAAAAGAAAAATGGAGGACGGAGAGAGACTGTACATAACCTGAGTGAGTGGGAGTCAGTGTGGGATGGTTTGTCCCTGGTGGGCCACCGTCTCCTCAAGCAGCTGTGTCTCACTCCCTGCCCCACACACAGTGGCCACGGCTCGGGCGTCTGACCAGAGTTACCACCCCGCCTCCCCACCCTGGTGCTGAAAGCAGCCTGGAGAACTCAAACATTCTGAATTCTAAATTCTAAAATGTTGAACTTTGGCCTGTTCCAGTCGTCCGCTAATTTGACTCGGAATGTTACGATGATAAGGAGTCCGGGGTTTTCCAAAGCTCGATGTCTCCTTTGATGAAGGAATAGCCGTAGTCTTAGAATTAGAGTGACTCAGTCCAATAATACTCCACGTATGTTGCAACCTTATACATTTAGTGTTATATGTTGTGCACTCAACGAACTCTCATATGACTCCTGTTCAGACTTCGATGGCTGACTGTCACCATCTATTGGTCAAATGTGTGAACTGAAAGAAAGTGTGCTATTTGAAAGCCGCTCTGGAAAATGAGATGAAACAGACACCTGTCAGGTAAAGCGGGTCACGTGATTCATAACCACCGTAATCTATTTGGCATCCATGACATGTACACTGTCAAAAAATGTTTCTGCGGTAAAGTATATGCAATGCTAAAATAAAAATCAACAATTTAGTTGATGTCCGTACAATTTGAAAGAGCCCAATGGCACAGATTGTCTCTATTTCGGTTGTTAAACTAACCAGTACGTGAATTAGTTGATTAGGACAGTCTGCACTGCACTTCAAAGATGACAAACTTGAACAGCTTTATTACAATGATGGCACGTGTTAAAGTTATCCTAATTTAAACTGGAAGAAATTGGGTTTATTTTTAAGTTGCATTCACGTTGTTCACTTTGACAAAAAAAAGTGATTCTGGAATGGTACAAAGTGTGAAAGCAACTCCAAAAGATCAAACAAACGTTTGTCTTAATTCTTTACATTAATGTTAACAACAGATATTTATTTTATATCAGATGGTCTAACAGGATTTACTGTCAACTACATGAAATAATTAGTCCCACTTGTTTGTATGCTCCACTTCATATTGGTTGTAAACTTTTTCCTTTGTTCTGTTACAAGGGGAATGAGACTACCCCAAAGTAATGTCCTTCATCCCAGTCAGTTTGTTTCGTGACCACCATTTAAAACAAGACTCTTTGAAAACCTCCCTTCCCCTCTCTTTTGTTCAGGCGTAATCAGCCAGCTGTATACCTAGTCCTCTTTAACCTCTGACCCCAGCCAGTGAGACCACGAGACAGTTTGCTGTGTCACTCCCGACAGATTGATGGACTTCGGTGGCCAAAGACCTTGTTGATGCCCTCTGGACATCTGCACGCTGTGCCAACTCACCGACCAATCAAACTGGTTGACCTTGTGTTGGGGCCCTAAACCACCAACAGATGGCGCTATGATCCTCTTGAATTCTGACGTAAATTAGTATTCCCGCTTAGGTGGTAGGGGTGTGTGTGTGTGTTGAGTGTGTGCTTGTGCATGATGTGTGTCCATGCCTGAGTTTGTGGGTGAAAGTGGTATGTGTTTGTGTGTGTGTGTGTGTGTGTGTGTGTGCTTGTGCATGATGTGTGTCCATGCCTGTTTGCCTGTGTCTCTGTGTGTATCTGACGGTTCCGCTCTCTGCCGTGGAACAAATTACAGAACTGCTCGGGAGGTAAATGAGTAATCAGTAGTAGGCAAATTAAAACCCAATCGGAGCAATTTAAAAGCCGTGCTGGAGCAACACGGTAAATTAATCTGACGTCGCCACTGTTGTTGAGCGTGTGTACAGTCCCTCCTCGGTGTCAGAGAGCCAGACACTGTGCGCACGCTGCTGAACCTCTGCGGAGTACGGCCAAAATAAAAATGGAAGGAACACATGGGGCAACCAACTCAAAGAAACTGAGAAAGCCGTGTTTTTCCGTTTGTCGTTCGTATTTCTTTCTTGGATGTCTTGCGTTTTCTTTTTTTTTTTTGCTTTTCTTTTTTATTCCTTCTTCGCAGGGTTGAGACACAATATGCGAGCGCCCTGCCTGGAATAATCTCAATGGCAAAAAATAATCTCATTTTGTCTGAGAGTGTAAAATCCTGTTTGCACGGCTGTGCCGTGTCTTTGTGGCAGAGTGTCTTATGGCAGACAGAAGGCTAGCAGGCAGCAGGCGCCCCCCTGTCTCCCTCAGCGACGCCGTCGCTGGAAATTGCACAACGCCACCGGAACATTTGATTGGGAGGCAGTTCAAAACGCACCATGTTAATCAGTGCCATTTATAGGGGAGAGCTATATCCTTGGGTAGCAGAATGAGGACTCTCTATGTATGTGTTTGCATGTATGTGTGTGTGGATGGTGGTGGAACAAGAGAGAGAGAGTGTGTGTGTGTGTGTGTGTGTGTGTGTGTGTGTGTGTGTGTGTGTGTGTGTGGAGAGACAGAATATGACTAATTGGTTTCAAGAAATTTGCCACCAGACCATATTTTCGTTCCTCTTTGAAGAGCGAATCTTTAGGCGCTTAGACTTCGAGAGCCCAACGCCAGTCCTGGCTTCCCTCTCTCTCTCTCTGAACCAGCTCTAATGGCACAGCCATTGGGTATGATCTTGATCATCGCCAGGGTGCTGCTTAAAGGTGTGTCCAGTGTGTGTGCGTCTACGTACGCGTGGGCATGCGTGCCCGTGTGTGTGTGTGTGTGTGTGTGTGTGTGACACCGTCAATCCATCACAGGCTGACTGGGTGCTCGGAGTTCGGTCAGCGCTTGGTTCCAGATGGCACCTCAGAATGGATGTCCTTATGATCGTGACCTCCCCTGGGCTTTACCCTCTTTCATCATCCTCCGGCGGGCGACCGTCAGGGCCGTCAGGCGGCCAGCACCCCCCCCCCCCCACGGTGCTTCACGACTTTTAACACTCAATAGAGTAGGACAGGGACCCATCATCTACCATTCCCAGATGGGAGGAGGGACGAGAGAGAGAGAGAGAGAGAGAGAGAGAGAGAGAGAGAGAGAGAGAGAGGGAGAGAGACGTGACACTTGTCTATTTGTCTTCCGGTGGGAAGGGCATGGAACAGTTTGTCCTGACCTTTTCCCAACTTCCTCGCTGTGTATTAAGTAAAGCTCTTTAGAATCCTCCTCCTCTTCAAAAAGAAGGAAAAAAAGAAAAGAAACTTCCTGGGGCTGAGTTCCGTCTCTCCTCTCCTCCTCTTTCCTTGTGTGTGTGTGTGTGTGTGTGTGTGTGTGTGTTTTTTTCTATATATATACCCTCCATTACTGGGACACAGCGGGCAGGACGCGTGGCTTTTTACTGGGGCTACAGCACTTCCTTCTTCCCTCTCTCCCTCTTTCCCTCTCTCCCTCTCTCCCTCTCGGCCCCTCGCACGCTTCACGCTCCCCCGAGCATCAGGACGCGTCTCACTCCTCTTTTGTCTTGGTACTGCTGGTGCAGAAAGAACGACACGCACTGTCCAAGGCCGTCCAGAGACTGATGGGCAGGAGGGGTGGGGGGGCATCCTGGAAGGGGCGGGGGGTGAGGCTAGTGGTGGTGTTTAAGGGGGGTGGGGGGGGGGCAACCAGTATGGTGCGGGTAGCCGTGGTGATTGGGAGTGTGGGGGGGGGGGGGGGATTCTAGAGTGGTCAGGGTAGTTACGGTGATTGGGGGAGGGGGGGGTTTGAGGATGAGGGCAGTGGTGGTGGTTAAGTGGCGGGGGGGGGGGTTTATGGTGCGGGTAGCCGTGGTGATTGGGAGGGGGTGGAGGGACACTCCAAACAGTCCGGAGTAGTTAAGGTGTTTAGCAGGGGGGTCACCCTGGAGGTGGCTGAGGGCGGCTTTGGTGCTAAACGGTGGAGAGAGAGGGCAGGGGGGGGGGGGCAGCTACAGGGGGCAGGGGGAAGCTGGCAGGGAGGAAGGGGAGGGAGGTGTGAGGAGGTTTAGGTTTACAGCGTTGGCGCCCGCCCGACAGGCTTGAATGAAATCTCCGTGACAGCAGCGGGCGCCACGCACGCCTCGTTGATGGATGCCCAGCCTCGCCGGGGCCCCCCCTCTCTCCCCCTCCAGCCCCCCCAGTCCCCCCCCCCCCTCAGCCCCCGGTCTGCACTACACTCCTCCGTCCCTTTCAGCTGGGCCAAGGCGTTAAAAAGGAGCAGTCGCCTGGCGGGGCGTCGCCAGCTGAGCTGTGACAGATCAGCGCTCAGAGGTGAATGGATGGGGGGGGGGCAGCGACGGGGAGGGAGGGAGGGAGGGAGGGGAAGGGGGAGAAGATGAGAAAATTAGAGGTAAGGGGAAGTGGGAGAGGAGAAGTCAGAGATATGGGCGCAGGAATCAAAAGGGGGTGGAAGTCGGGGAGTCAGGCAGAGTGTGGGGCCAGGGTGAGGTCGAGTCCAAACACACCGAGGAAAACAGATCAAAAGGAGAGGTAAAAATAAAAAGAAGTGGGTATGTAAAAGGTTCTGGAGGAGCAGCAAGAGGAGGGGAACACACGAGGAGCCAGCAGAAAAGAAAGAGACGAGGAAGAAGAGGAACTGGACAGGGCTGGGATGAAGATAAGAGGGCTTTAAGACGAGGATGGAGGAGGAGGAGGAGGTTGAAGAGGGGTCACTGGAGTGGAGGTCAGCTTGGTGGGGATGGACGCCAGAACAATGGTGGGGCTAACGCTGAAGCACAGCTAGCACGGTAAGCTGCTTAGGCTTCTTCACTTCTGTCTGGGCTACTACGCCTCAATCCCTCCTTTTCCTCTCCCCTTTCTTTTTTTCTCACCCTCTCTTTTCCCTCTCGCTGCTTTTCGCTCCTCTTCCTCCTGCCCTCTCTGATTCTTTTCTGTCCCTCTCTTCCTACCTATTCTCTCTCTCTTTCTCTCTCTGTCTCTGTGTCTGTGTCTTTTGCTCTCTCTCTCTCTCTCTCTCTCTCTCTCTCAATCTGAATCTGTCCTCCCCCTTTCTCTCTCTCTTGCTCTCTCTCTCTCTCTCTCTCTCTCTCTTTCTTTCTCTCTGTCTCTGTGTCTTTCTCGCTCTCTCTCTCTCTGTGTGTCTCTCTCTCTCTCTCTCTCTCTCTCTCTCTCTCTCTCTCTCTCTCTCTCTCTCTCTCTCTCTCTCTCTCTCTCTCTCTCTCTCTCTCTCTCTCTCTCTCTCTCTCTCTCTCTCTCTCTCTCTCCCCATCTCTCTCTCTCTCTCTCTCTCTCTCTCTCTCTCTCTCTCTCTCTCTCCATCTCTCTCTCTCTCTCTCTATCTCTCTCTCCATCTCTCTCTCATTCTCGTTACTCTCTTCCTTTTCGCTCTCTTGGTCTTTTCTCCCTCCCTCTCCGTTGCTCTCTCTATATTTCTGCAAGAGTTCTCGCACCGTCTCAGCAGGGAACAGGCGGGCCCTGTTTCCAACGGCGACGTGATGAATCGCCACCTAATCGAGGAGGAACGGGTGGAGCTTCGTGGGGCCGACGGCACACAGAGACGGGGGAAGCTGGACCGGGGAGATCTGCCTGCAGGTGTCAGCTCCGCGGGACTGATGGCTTTCAAAGCAGCGGGAGCCTTTCAGACGGGTCCTCATCGAAACGACATCAGTCTGATCCCGGGTCGCGTGGGAACCCCCTGGGACAACGCGTTGTGGTGGGAGCAGGGATCTGGGACAACGCGTTGAGGTGGGAGCAGGGATCTGCGGCAGGCCTTTCTCCTTTCGCTCGACGGCTCGTTTCGTGCTTTCCACTTGGTGTTTGCTTCGTCTCGATGGGTTGCAAGAATACACGCAAAAAAAGTTACTCACGTTTCTCTCTCTCTCTCTCTCTGGCTCTCTCTCTCTCCCTCTCTCTCTCTCTCTCTCTCTCTTTCTCTCTCTCTTTCTCTCTCTCTCTCACTCTCTCTCTCTCTCTCTCTCTCTCTTTCTTTGTGCTCTTTCCACATCCCTGCCATGTCTGCAGAGGGCCCACGAAAGGCAGATTTTTTTATACCCTGTACTAATTAGCCAAGCCCAGGGGAATGGAAGCAATCAACGGAGCTAAAGATGCGTGCCTGCCCGCCTGCCTGCCCGCCCGCCCGCCTGCCCGCCCGCCCGTCCGCCATGCGTCATCTCCCACCCAACCTGTCCACTTCCAGGGCCTCTCCTCCACCCCACTAAGCCCAGGGAGGCAGCCCAGGGAGGCAGCCCTAT
>JAPMUY010001604.1:140000-165000 GCA_026901105.3 Galaxias olidus | reverse complement strand
CAGATTGTTAGGTTTCATTATAGGGCCTGGCATCTTTTCTTTCCCAAACTGATTCATTTAATTTTGGGAGGGATAAAATAGGGGAAGGTTTACATCTTGCGTAATGAGAAATGGACTCTCTCTGTAGATATCAAACAAGTCCTCTCACATAATGGTGTGTTACACTATAGAGTTTAGTTATGAGTTGGATGCCATCAACGTGTAATGCACTGGAACAAGTCTCTCATCTGATTTTACACCCTCGTCCATTCCCCCTCATCTGTTTCACTACTGTCCTAGTCTCTCTCTCTCTCTCTCTCTCTCTCTCTCTCTCTCTCTCTCTCTCTATCTCTCTTTCTCACACGGTCTCTCTGTCTCTCTGTCTCTGTCTCTCTCTCTCTCTTTGTCTCTTTATTTCTTACACACATAAACATCGACATGAATACACTTACAAACATGCACACTTTAGTATGCAGGCATTTAGCTCTCTCTCTCTCTCTCTCTCTCTCTCTCTCTCTCTCTCTCTCTCTCTCTCTCTCTCTCTCTCTCTCTCTCTCTCTCGCACACACACACACACACACACACACACACACACACACACCTATTCACCGAAAGGGAGACTGAGCTTTTATGGCGTAGGTAGTTTCGGTGGAGAGAGGCCCCCTGCTGGCTGCAAAGTGTTCTGCTCCAAAGCTAACCTGAGAAGAGAGCGACGCTGCTTTGAGGAACAAAGAGCCTGGAGGGGGAGGGAGGGAGGGGGGGGGGGGGGGCTCGGAGACCCTGGCAAAGTGCTCCATCTTACACTCCCGTCCCCTTTCATTGCCTGCTCATCCCCCCGCGCCTGTTTTACCTTAACACGGTTCACAGGGCCAAGGTTCGACGAGGGGTGGCATGGTGGGGGAGGAAGTGGAGGGGGGAGTGAGGAGGCGAAGAGCTCCCCATTAGTTCTGTGACTATCCCCCCCCCCCCTCCCCCCCCCCCCCTGCTGCTGGCGAAGCCTCCTACCCCCGTCTCTCGTTACGCTGTGGCGGGAGGCCACAAACTGTTCCCCCGTGCATACGTCCACTTTCCTCCCTCCTCCTCCCATTTCGCCCTCCCTCACTCCGTCCCTCCTTCCCTCTCTCCTTCCCGTAACCTTCCTCATACCCTCCCACTGTTCATACCACAGTACCTACCTCAGTCCCCCCCCCCCCCCGTCCCCCACCGACCTCCTTACCTCTCTTAACCCCGCCTGATCACTCTGTCCCCCCACCGCGCCCCCCTCCCTCCCTCCACCCCCCTCTCCAGAACCACTGTTGTGCCCACAGAACACTCCATCTCTGTCTGTGGCGCGCGGGGACCCAGAGTGCATCTGCATTGACGTTGACAAAGCGCTGTGGGTGTTTTCTGGCAGCCGTCCGTTCTCTCTCCCCTACCTGCGGCCGCACTTCAACAACCCCCCACGCCCCCCCCCCCCCCCCCACACACCCCCGCTCTCCTCCTCCTCCTCCTCCCCGGGCCAAAAAAGATGTCGGGGAATCCATCAACGTCCCCGCTGAGGGATGATGTCATCACCGTGGGACGTCTCCCGGGGATGATGTTGTTTTGGGGCCTGGGGAATGGAGCCTCGGAGTTGTTTAGGACCCTGGGGAGCTCCGACGAGGGGACGCTGGGGAGTGTCAGCCCTGTCCCCTTTACACTTGTGGGTTTATTCTGAAGACTCACTCCAACAACTCTACAGCCATGGTACAAGTGAGATCACATCACAGCCCAAACAGACAGTGTTTACCACTAACACGTGTGCCCAGCCAATATAAGAGAATGGGGTCGGATTGGAAAAGGGAAGACTAATTAGACCCTATTAAATCTTTTAGTCGTGTTACTGTAATAACACAGACTTGGACCTGTGGCATCTTCGTTAATGATCTGAGATCAAGCCAGAGCTTAGGGTTCCGGCGCTTGAAAATGGGACCAACGTTGATTCAAGTGCCGAAATGCTGTCAACTAACAACATGTTGAATGACGTTCTGTGACCTAAGAGTTCAACAACTAAAAAATAAAGTAATATAAGATCATAAGATAAACCACAGTGCTTCCTAATATAACTTTTGGGAAATTGTAACCAAAACACCAAAGCTGGCAGTATACGTAAAGTGGAGTTTCCCTATTAGGCCTACCTGGTAACACCTGGGCTAGCAGCATGACGCATGACAGGCAGGATAGAGTTAAATTGGAGTGTGCAATGTGTTTGAACCCCAATGCGTCTATGCATCGCACAACACACGGAACGGGAAGGTCCACGCGTCTGCCTAACCGGATTAGACTTTTGACTTTTGGACAGTCGGAGTTCTCGCGGGAGTCAAGCGGACAGCGCTGACCTTGCACCGGTAGGCTCTAACGGAGTGACAGAGGCTCCACGCGAGCCGTCTCTCCCCCCAGCTCACTCGGCCTGTCTATTTCCCCAACAGAGCCAACACTTAAATGGCCAATTTCGCCAATTACTGTTTTCAGTCAGGACAATTGGAGGCTAGCGTGCGCGCGCGCGAGTGTGTGTGTGTGTGTGTGTGTGTGTGTGTGTGTGTGCTCTCTCTCTCTCTCTCTCTCTCTCTCTCTCTCTCTCTCTCTCTCTCTCTCTCTCTCTCTCTCTCTCTCTCTCTCTCTCTCTCTCTCTCTCTCTGCGTCCGTCTCTGCAGATGTGTGTGTACCGTCGGGTGTCCACATCTACGCGGGGGGGGGGGGGGGTGGCGGGGGATTTAGAGTGATGGGACTGCGAGCGTTCCCCCTGCTCCCCAGCCCTTTAGTTGGCATAATTAGCGGATTACAGCGCAAAGCGGCGTCTCTGTCACTCGGCAGGGCCCCGGCACGTGGCTGCTTCCTCCTCCCGCCCCAGCGGCAGCCTCCTCTCCCTCGCCTGACACCCGACGTCGCAGCGCCAAGGAGGACAACCAAGATAAGAGAGACGGGAGGGAAGCCCCGCGCTCTGACAAGAGCACATTAACCCGCCCGACCAACGGGGAGGAAGAGGAGGAGGAGGAGGAGGAGGAGGAGGAGGAGGAGGAGGCAGGGAGGAGTGGAGGAGGGGATGGGATGGGGGGGGGGCGCTATCTCCTCAACGCTCCCTTTCACGTTCTTTCACTTTCTCTCTCTCTCTCTCCCTCGCCGCCCTCACACACTTTCTGCTTTCCTTTGTTGTTCTTTTATGTCTTCTTTTATCTCTTGTTTTTATTACTGTCAGTTGGTCTTTTATTCTCTGAGGAATTGTCTCCCTTTTGTTTTGGTGAGTTTTGTGGTGCTGTGGCCCAGCCGTGTTCTGTCGTGAGTCACGGCCATGGCAGCACAGCATAGGCTGTATAGTCCTCCTTCTGCATGGTTTAAAAAAACAGGATTTCTCTTTTTTCTTCCGCAGTCTCCCACCGTTTCTACGCCTCCGTCTCTCTGCCTGTCTCGTCCTCTTCCCTCGCTCCGTCCCCTTCCCTCCTCCCTCACTCATTACCGGCGTACGGTAGCGTAGCCCGAGGCGTGTAACCTGCAGGTGAAGTTTAGTAGGCAGGCTCTAATCTAAACGCCATCTTTAGCATTCGCCCGCCTTTGTTTCCTCAGAAGCACCGGAGGCGGCGCGTCACCCGACGGCTTAGACCCCCCCGCTCCACACCGCTGCCCAGACGCCCCCGTGCGTGTGCGTGTGTGCACCTCAGTGTGTGTGTGTGTGTCTCTACAGTGTGCGTGTGTGCACTTCAGTGTGTGTGTGTGTGTCTCTACAGTGTGCGTGTGGGCCTGTTTTTTTTCATCGTGAACGTGTGTGTCGGTAAGTGTGCGTGTGGCTTTGTGAGTTTTTGTACTTGTGTGAGTGAATGTGCGTGTGGCGTTTTGAGTTAGTGTACTAGTGTGTGTGTGCGTGTGTGTGTGTGTGCTTGTGAATGTGTGTGTGTGTGTGTGTGTGTGTGTGTGTGTCTTCCGGGGGTAAACCCGAGTCCTGCGATCTAATTAGGAGCAGCAGATTGCTTAATATCACCGACTTGTTTGCCTGTCAGTTTAATTTAACGTACTCTCTTCTACAACAGGGAAGCTTTTTTCTCTCTCTCAAAGCACACATGCACACTCGTCCCCCCCCCCCCCACACACACACACACACACCCCCACCTCTCTCTCTCCCCGGCCCAGAAAACGGACCTCTGTTGTGGGCCAGAGCTCCTCTCACGCAACAGGTAGACCCCCCCCCCCATTGCCTCTCACCGCAGTCTAACTGGCGATATCACATCCCACTGAGTGATATAACGCTGCCTAAATGGAGCTCTGTCTCTGCGCCCTGCCTCCATTGTCTGAGCGGGCCCGCCTTTGAGTCTCTTGTTTGGGCCGCCACTCACTCAGCCCCGCCTAATCAGTGTCATACACCAATGGTACTGTTACTGACGCACGCCAGCGCATATGAATATGTCCACGGATGCACACGCACACACACACACACACACACACAAACACACACACACACACGCAGACATACGGAGTGTATGATTGGAAAGTGGTGACTTTCTATAGGTGATGGGTGGGTTCCAATGATGGAGGTAAACATTGATCTAATAAGCAGCACAGGTCAGGGACACCAAGTGTGTATGTGTGTGTGTGTGAGTGTGTGTGTTTGTGTGTGTTCATGTGTGTGTTTGTGAATGTGAGTGTGTTTGTGTGTTTGTGTGAGTTCATGTGTGTGTTTGTGTGTGTGAGTGTGTGTGTTTGTGTTTGTGTGTGTTCATGTGTGTGTTTCTGTGTGTGTGTGTTTCTATGTGTGTGTACACGCAATAATTACATTTGCGTGCATGTGTGTTTGCGTACATACTGATAACGTTGACATGTGCAATTGAGAGTGCCCCTCTGAGCGTGTGTGTGTGCGAGAGAGAGAGAGAGAGAGAGAGAGAGAGAGAGAGAGAGAGAGAGAGAGAGAGAGAGAGAGAGAGAGAGAGAGAGAGAGAGAGAGAGTTGGGTCCAATTTTATTTAGCTATTACATAATGATAGTCCTGATAATTGCCACGCGACATTTTAGTGCCATTAAAACTGTATCAAACAATATTAAAACGACATTAGTGCTAAAAAACAAAACGGTCAGCCAAAAAAAACATACCCAACACTTATTTCCTGCTCTGTCCTCCTACATGATTTTAATGAGGCAGTCAGTTTAATACACACATATATATTTATTATATTATAATTTATATATGTATTTATTCTCTACTTCTCCATACGCTCTAATGAGACGATAACTGTTGACAGATATTTCCGGATTATATATATCCCATATTGCCAGACTTTGATCCGCGGAGCGGTTGCCAGGCAGCGCAGACTGTCACGGGGCTCCCTGAGGGCCCCTAGCTCCCGCCCCGCAACAAAGACCCAGCTCAAGTCCAGGCTTCTGGGGCTTCCGTGTCGCTCAGTCGCTTTAGACTTGTTGACTGGAAGATCATAGTCTTTGCGTGCCGAGCAACACGTCCAGACAAGGGGCTTGTGGAGGGAGGGAAAGTGAGTGAGGCGTTCACCCACGGAGCACACTCTGTTGTGGTGGTGGGGGTTTTTGCGGGTAGGGTCTGGTCGTGCGAAACTGTGAGTCGGCTAGCGGTTTGGTCCTCCCGACGTTTACCTGCCTGAAGCCCCCTCCCCGCCATCCTCTCTCTCTCCTCCAGCAGTCTCTATCTTCCCCATCCGTCGCTCTCTCTCTCTCTCTCTCTCACTCTCTGGCCTCTCTCTGGTCTCTCTTTTTCTCGCTCTCTCTCTGTCTCTCTCTGGTCTCTCTCCATCCCTCTCTCTCTCTCTCTCTCTCTCTCTCTCTCTCTCTCTCTCTCTCTCTCTCTTTCTCTGTCTCTCTCTCTCTCTCTCTCTCTCTGTCTTCGCCAGCAGTCTTTCTCTCATCTGTAGCAGTCTTGCCCCCAATTCCAAATCAGTCTCTCTATCTTCCCCATCTCTCTCTCTCTCTCTCTCTCTCTCTCTCTCTCTCTCTCTCTCTCTCTCTCTCTCTCTCTCTCTCTCTCTCTCTCTCTCTCTCTCTCTCTCTGTCCCCTGCTGGACTCCAGGCCTTCTATCTATAGTAGACTAGTGGTCTGTCTCCTCTGTAATTACGGCCAGATACTGGAGTCTGCTATTATGGACAGACAGCATGTTTCTTTGACCTACATCTATATCTAACTGACAGCTGATCCTAGAAGCTCCAGTAATAACAATCTCTGTGTGTGTGTGTGTGTGTGTGTGTGTGTGTTCTGATGCATGCTTGCTCTTGCGTGTGTGAACGTGGACTTGCTTGTGTGTGTGTATGCGATTGTGTGTGTCCCGTGAATGTGCATGTGTGTGCATGTATGTGTCTGTGTGTGTGTGTGTGTGCATCTTGTTAAAGTGTGTGTATGTTTGTGAGTCTGTGTGTGTGTTTTGTGTATGTGTGTGAGTCTCTCTGTGTGTGTGTGTGTGTTTCGTGTATATGTGTGAGTCTGTGTGTGTGTTTTGTGAACGTGTGTGCGTTTCGTGAATGTGCGTGTATGCGTGTATGCGTGTGTGTCTCCGTATGTGTGTTTCGTGAATGTGTGAATGTGTGTGTGTGTGTGTGTGTGTGTAGTCGCCCTTTCCACAGGGCCCTGGCGGGCTGACGGGAATATTCCCAGGCCTCTGTCACCGAGGTGTCACTAAGGGGACACAGGGTATCAGTTCCCACGGGGACGCGGCCGCCAGACACTGGAAGATGGCCAGGGGGGCGGGGGGGGGACGGGGCCCTGCACCTGTCGGCGGGGGTCTCTCGACGCGGGGGGGGCGACTGTGCAGACTGGACGCTTCCCTGTCTGTGGCTGTGTTACAGTAACGCTCCTGTGTGTGCATCTGTTTTTATCATTTTAATACCCTTGAGCCGTTGCTTTTTAATCTTCGTCTCTCTTTCTTTCCCTCCCTCCCTCTCTCTCTCTATCTCCATATCTCTATCTCCCTCGTTTCCCCGTATCCCACTCTTGGTAGGTGGGTGTGTCGTAGTTGTGGGGGAGTGGGGGGTGTAGATGTTTTGCCAACAACCACAAATCTCCCTTTATGATGACATAGGTCAAGCTAAACACAAACGAGAGACAGACAAACTGACTGTCTGAGGAGGAAGAGTAGACAATGATCGATCAATCGATAGATAGATAGATAGATAGATAAATATATAGTGTGTGAGAGACGGACGGACGGAAGGTCGGACGGACGGACAGACAGATAGACAGACAGACAGAGGAGAGAGAGAGAGAGAGAGAGGAGAGAGAGAGAGCAAGAGAGAGAGAGAGTGACAAACAATGCATCAGAATGCGAGTGCAGGCTAGTCTTAGTGCGGACCAGCGGTGGGTAATCGAGGGAGCCCCACCACGGCGCTCTGAAAGCCTGTGCGTCTCCGGCAGCCCCGAGGCGTCTGGCCGGAGACCGCTGGTCCAGGCTTGATCAGGTGGGAGCGTGGGTCCAGGCTTGATCAGGTGGGAGAGAGGGTCCAAGCTTGATCAGGTGGGAGCGTGGGTCCAGGCTTGATCAGGTGGGAGCGTGGGTCCAGGCTCTATCAGGTGGGAGCGTGGGTCCAGGCTCTATCAGGTGGGAGCGTGGGTCCAGGCTTGATCAGGTGGGAGCGTGGGTCCAGGTTCTATCAGCTCTGTCGTTCTTCCCTCTCTCGCGGTGGATCAATGGGAGCATGCTTTTGTTTGTTGCCACGCAGAGCGGGTGATTCTTTGACCCGGTTAGTCCCCCCGCTCGCGTCACCGGTTTCAGGGGCGGACATGAAATGGGTGGGGCCCACGACGGGACGGGCGGAAACAGGGACGGGATCCAAGTGGCGCGCGGCGCGGCGCCGTGGTGCGTTCCACTTCTACGCTGCCGTGTTCTGTGGGTGAGCAACACGGCCTATTAGGCACATAGGATGGAACGGATTTCTAAATCAAACACCACCGACAGCAAAACAAACAGAATTCGATTCGCGTCCGGCTTCATCCAGCATTGTGTCCACATCGCGTGCTGTATTAAACACGTCGTTCATTTTCGACGATCTTTCTTCCTATACATACGCACGGTGGCATTGCCGATATTAGTTGCGGTGATATCGAGATCAGGGCGTCGGGCGTGCAGCAGGCTTGGTGGTGGTGCTGTGTTCTGGCCGTCCTCTTCCTGTGGCAGGACTGAGCCCGGCAGAGTGATGAAACGTGAGCGTGCGCTGGGTGATGGAGGACACAGGCAAAGGGATAAGTGATTCAAGCGGACGATCGATGGGGAGAGATCCATGCCTCGCAGCCGACTCAATCAGACCCCCGGGGGGCTGCCTGAGAGGAGCCCGGGATGGAGGGGAAAAGGAGGGGAGGGGAGATGGAGGTGGGGGGGGGATGTAGAGAGGAAAAGAGGGAGAGAGAGGTAGAGAGGAAAAGCGGGAGAGAGAGAGGGGTGGCGCGTGTGGACACCAGGGAGGGAACGCGTGTTTTCCGAAAGAAAGAGAGAAGATGCGAAGTGAAGGAGAGCGGCGATGAGGGAGAGAGATGGAGTGAGGTCGAGAGAGAGGAAGAGGATGTGCGAGTGTGTGTGTACGTGTGTATGTGTATGTGTGTGTCTGTGAGAGAGAGATTGAGAGGGGGAAAGTGAAAGAAAGACTGGATATGTTTCTGACAGAAGGAGACACAGTGCATGTGCAGAGAGAGAAATTGATTGAAAGAGAGCCTGAAAAAAGAGATAGCTAGAGAGAGAGAGAGAGAGAGAGAGAGGGAGAGAGAGAGAGGGAGCGGTGAGGCAGAATGGGGTGGGGGTCTTGTTTATGGTGTGTGTTTCAGACCCATTCAGACCTATTGACATTTACCATGAAAATAAATCAGATATTTGACTCTGAATACAGATTGAGTTTTCTCAGAACAATAACATTGTGCCCTTGACACAAAATGGAATCAATACCTGGTCCTCCTGAGTTGCCTTGAACCCGAAACCATGAAACGCTAAACGTGCAGATACAACACGTTTTAATGATCTCCCTTCACAAGTCCTCCCAAGGTAACATCGGTCAGTGCGCGCCGTCCTGTCCGGAACAGTTAGCTAGCCGCTAGCTAACTAATTAGCGCTACGTGGCGGACATCTGTGAGTGATGGTGTGGGATTTACACGTTGACCTCTGCTGCACCGTGTAAGTCAACTTGAAAACCCAACGGTGCCCTTGTTTGACCGACACACCGCTGTCAGACCCGGTTACGTGCCGACTATAAACCACCAGGGCCGCTAAAATATTTCCCCACTTGAATAAAATATACATTTTCACAGAAAAAAGCAATGTTGGCATTTTCTCTCTTTCTCTGTCTTTTACTCTTCCTTCATTTCTCCCCCCTCTCTCTCGCTCTCTCTCTCCCTCTCTCTCTCTCTCTCTCTCTCTCTCTCTCTCTCTCTCTCTCTCTCTCTCTCTCTTTTCAGGATGGCTCTCTTTTTTCCGCCTGAAATAGAGTGCAGAAGAAGGCTGTTGCTATGGTGATACATCCACTGGCGTTGCCGGTACATTTTTAGCCACGCGATTCACGGGGGATTTAGCTCGCTGTAACTTTCTGTAATTTCCATTCTAATTATATCCCTGCGCCTAGGCCACCACATGGGGTAAAACGGGACACCGCCGCAGCACACTTGGCATTTCACTGTCATATAAAGTATTGATTTTAATACCATGTACTTACACCACCGAATCAAAATAGAGAGAACTTTTGTGCGCGCCGGCTATATTTTTCAACCCGAGTGCATTTGGCTGTGCTGGGTCTCTGAGTGTTTTGGGAAATCACTGTCTATCAGTGTGTATGCTTGTGTGTGTGTGTGTGTGTGTGTGTGGAGGGGTGTGTGTGTGTGTGTGTGTGTGTGTGTGTGGCCTACATGTGTGTGGAGAGAGAGATAGAGTGAGAGAGAGAGAGAGAGAGAGAGAGAGAGAGAGAGAGAGAGAGAGAGAGAGAGAGAGAAGAGAGACTGATAGAGAGATAGAGAAACTGATAGAGAGAGAGAGACGGATAGAGAGAGAGAGATAGACTGATAGAGAGACTGATAGAGAGAGAGAGCGAGAGAGAGAGAGAGAGACTGATAGAGAGAAAGAGAGACTGATAGAGAGAGAGACACACAGGAAGAGAGAGCGCACTCTGCACGCACAACGGAGACTAGCGGAGCGCGGTGAACTGAAACCCTAGCATGTCACATGCGCCGCGGTCTTACCATACAATATGAGGCGGGCCCTTTGTAGCCGCCGGAGACGGGATGAGAGTCTGACTGAGATTAGTGGTGAGCCCCCCCCCCCCCCCCCCCCCCCCCCCCCCCCTCCCCCGCCCTCAGTGATGCTGGTAGAACTCGTTACGGGAGCGCGGCAGGGGTGGCCGGGGTGGCCGGCTGTCACCCGCGACGTGCCTTTTCATCCGTGGAACCACCGTCGGCCCTCTGCTCACCAGTACTAGCCCTCTCCGTCGAGCCTCTGCTTTCTTTTGCTTCCTTACTGCTCCTGTTGTTGTTGTTATTGTTGTTGTTGTTGTTGTTGTTGTTGTTGTTGTGGTTGTTGTTGTTGTGGTTGCGGCCCTCTCGAGGCACAGTTGGCCCGCTGTAACCAGTGTTGTGTTTATTACCTCGTAGAGAGACGTCGGGGTTGGCATACGGGAAGTATTTACCAAAGAGAAAGATTATTCGTAAAAGTGTTGCGGTGAATAATTCATGCACTTCAAAGGGCTGTTCATTGAACTTCATGAATAACGCAGGGGCCCGGTCAAGCACAGTGTTTTACAGCACGGCTCTACATCTAAGGGGGACTGGCAACCACGGGGAACACTGTTCAAAGTTGCTAATGGCGGAGTGGGGGGGGGGGGGGGGGGGGGGAGGGGGGAGAAGGCACGGAGGAAGGAAGAGAGGGAAGGAAAGTTGGAAAGAGTAAAGGAGAAAAGAAGATGACACTTGGGAGCAAATTGAGGAAGGAAAGAGAAATGGAAGGGAAGAAAGATTGCAGAATGCAACTGTGAGGAGGATGAAAAGTAGGTGAGGGGGAAGAAAGTCCAGAAAAGATGAGGAAACTAATTGATTGCAGTCAATTTTGAAAATAATCCTGAGAGAGTCATGCCAACTCACAAAGTTAGCTCCTGTATGGTCCATCAATCTCAAATGGACACAACACAGAAGGATAAGGGGAGGCACACTTGGCTGCAGGTGGCTTAGAGAGAGGGAGAAGAAGGAGGTGTGTTTCTGCTTGCCTTGTGTGAAGCACAATTACATTGCCTTTGTGTCTGAAATGCACTATACAAATACATTTGATTTGAAAGAAAGAAAGAAAGAAAGAAAGAAAGAAAGAAAGAAAGAAAGAAAGAAAGAAAGAAAGGAAGACAGGAAGGCATTGGGCTGGGACAAAACGGACAGTCAGGCAGGCAGATTGCGTTGGCCTGGAAACCCTTCCATCGTTGTCAGCGAGGTGTCCGGGCCTTAGTAACGGATAAAGAACCTAATGGATGACGTCTCCCTGTTGACCGCGACATCTTGTACATCCTGGTGTGATTTTCCGCTTCGTTAGGGCTCCGGCAACGTTCACTGACGATGGTTTCCCTTCCAGCAGATGTGGCTCTGCAAACCTCGTTACATCTATCAGCTGGCCGGAGCCACGGACGTCAAAGGACAGAGTTGGGTAGCATTTTTGCTAGCACGGCCATGCTAACGTTGGCTTCCACAAGGTGGCTATGCTAGACGTTTGTAGAAGCCATTGTTTGTTTTTGTATGCGACCCAGACAATGCGCTAGCTTATGTATATCCCTTGTGGGAAACAGGCATCGTGGTTACATTGAAATAAATATTCAAAGAAAAGAAAAGAAAAGAAAGTAATTTTCAAGAATTAAAGCAACTATAGGCAACTTTTTTTTTTTAAATGAATAGATTATCAATAAATTTCTTCTGATTACATATTGTAATGTCACGGTTCAGATCAGTCCTCTTGAAGTCTCAATATTTTTACACAAATTTTGTCTGCCACCGGGCACGATCTCACGCGAAACTGTGACAAATTGCTTTATGGCACAAGGAAGTGCTTCACTAAATCAGGAAGAGATGCCCATACTTGGAGTATTGTCATTGAGCGTGCTAGTGACATGCCGTGACCATGAGCATTCTGCATGTCTTCTTTGCAACAATTAGGGAAAACAATTACACTAAGCAAACGCTAGGGGTCGCCAAAATCATCCCCTACAGATAAACTGCCTCTAGTAACTTTAAACTAAAGGAAGAAAAACACAAACTGGTCTGTGTGTTGACCTAGAAGAGGCTAAATAAACCTTTCTCTGTGGGTATATCAACATTTCCACAGGGCAAAGCTCCACAGCTTCTATGTCCTGCAGCTGTAGCTGTTAGGTGTAATGACACGTTGTGTGACCGCGCTTTAATCGCACTGCCTTCCAAACGGAAGAATTCAAGAAGAAGAAAAAATAACTTTCTCCATGAGTCAGCATTACATTGAATTTGCTCTCTTTTTTGCCAACTCTTTTTTTTCTTCTTTTCTTTCTTTCTTTCTCTCTCTCCCTCCTTCTCTCCCTTCGCTTTCCCCGTTGAGGTATTTGTCGGTTAGCCTGGGAACGTCGGGCTAGTGGCGTCTGACCCAGATATATCAACGGCACAAAAGGATGAGTAACATGTGTCGACTCGGGCAAACGAGTTCACGGTGCCTTTTAAATGTTCCATTCATGTGTAAACGAATGGCTCCTTGCATAACGCGCTCCCCCCCAGAAACCCTATTGATGTCTACGACAGAAGAGGAGTCTCCTGTCTACGAAATACACGAGGAGCGCTCTAGTTCAGCGTTTTCAAACGTTGATTGTTTACTTTACTATTTGTGAAATCACGCACGGTTGACTCCATTTCAGATGTCTGAAATCCTAAATACTTTATTTTTTGCTTTGGCACACATTTTTGTTTCTCCCTTTCACCCTATATTTATTTAATCATTCCCCAATTGCAGGGGAATCATCACATCACAGCACAATGAGAGAGTTGCAATTATGTTTTTTTTTCCTTTTTTTTTTTTTTATGAATCACATCGGCGCCGTCGTGGTAGTTATTTAATCCTTCCACAGTAGCTCTCTGTGTTTATTTTGTTGATATTGTTGTTGTTGTTTGTGGGTTTGGGGGCTCAGGGTGGACGGTGAATTAGACTGATTACATGGCATGGGTTCCCTCCTGCACATCTGTTTGTGTTGTCCGCCAGCGGCAATCCAAGCTGGAACCAAATGGAGGGGGGCGAGGGGGGGGGGGGGGGGGTGGAACGGACATTCTATTTTCCAGTCGTGCTTTCAGCCATTATTCTACCCCCCCCACCCCACCCCACCCCCCAACTCCCCACCCCTCCATTTAATAAGGTCAAGTCCAATGCCAAAATGCCCTGTCTCCTTTTTTGTTTTATACACTAGGCATGTGTAGCATGTAGCAGTGCTAGCAGTGTCGTTTTGGGTAAGCCAGTACCCCCCCCCCCTTCCGCTCAGAGGGGATCCAGTCAATAGGATGCTGTTTGGCTGGCCTCAGCCTCCCACCGCCTCCCTCCGCCAGCCGAGCGTTCCCGGGAAAACGGCCTTCTACTCCACAGATAATCGGCATTCAATTTGGGTTCTTTTTATTTGCTCGCATTAACATCAAAGCCTGTGGATTCCTCCGGGTCGTAGGATGGATGGGTGGGGGGGAGAGGGGGTGCAGCTTTAGCTCTCTCTCTCTCTCTCTCTCTCTGCTTTCACTGATCTGTTTGCTGCCGTCAAAGGCAGTGCCCCGTCAGTGTCCGTCCCTCCTCGCACACATCCTCACACACACACACGTGCACACGTGCACCCAAAGCCGTGCACGTCCCTCAAAAGCAAACAAGAGAGGAGCACGGAGAGAAAGGGAGGGAGAGGGAGTGGATGGATGGCGAGGAGCAGGGGAGGGCTGTAGGCGCCTGACGTTATGAACGGGCCGGCAGTGGCATCGATACGCCGACACAAGCCAGATTCCATATGGCTCTTCCGAGAAAGGGCCGGCCGGTCGAAGAGCACACCTTTAGGTAATGTCTTTCCTGGGGAGGAGAGAAGGGTTAATGGCACGACAGGTCCAATCACAAACCGCAAATCAGCATCTTCACACACACACACACACACCCACGCACACCACACACACACACACACACACACAAGATCAATGGCCCTCCCCAGTCAATTAATGATCAAGAATCCCTCCCTGCAAGCTGTGTTTCTTTATACCCGTGCGTGCGTGTGCGTGCGTGTGCGTGCGTGCGTGTGTGTGTGTGCGTGTGTGTGTGTGTTGAGTCTCTCTCTGGGCCCTTGTCTTGCTCTTTTGTCCTCCTCTTGCTCCACTCCTGCTTCGTCTCGATCTCATCCCCATTTCATTTCCTGAGCCAAACCTCCCCCTCTCTAGACCCTAACCCTATCCCTCTCCATGTTCCTTAATTCCGGCTCGTCTAATGGAATGGGATTTGATTGATTGTAAAACATGCCAACAGGCATTGTCCTCCAGCCTGCCCTGTTCCCTCTCTCCAAACCTCTCCCGTTGCCTTCATCTCCCTGTCTCTCCATCCCTCCCCCTTCCTCCATCTCTCCGTCTCCCTGTCTCTCCATCCCTCCATCCCTCCCCCCTCCTCCATCGCTCCGTGCCTCCGTCTCTCTCTCTTTCCCTCCTCCCTCGCTGCTACATCTCGTTACCCATCTATCGCTCCCTCTCTCCGTCCTGACCTGATTCTTCCATGTCTCCGCTCGCTCTATCCGTTTCCTTTTGTCGAGAGGATAAACTTCCCAGCCAGTGGTCCCATGCAGTCGACCAGAGAGCCAATAATCAGCCAGCCTGCCCGGTCTGCCAGCCAATCAACACATAGCCAGACACGCGTACCTGCCAATGAAAACACACACACACACACACACACACACACACACACACACACACACACACACACACACACACACACACACACACACACACACACACAGTCACACACACACACAGTCACACACTCACACACACACACACACACACACACACACACACACACACACACACACACACACACACACACACACGCACACAAAGCCGAGCCTCTATAGGAGCGTCCCAGCCCTGACCCCGGCCTCCGTAGGGTCACCTCTCTCAAAGGGGAAGGCACTTAAACCCTTCCCTGTGGCCCCGGGCCCCATTGTCCCCACAGGAGGAGCTACTTCCCCACGCAGGACACTGACTGTCTGGGTGACCCCTCCTCAGAGTATGTGTGTGTGTGTGGAGGAGGGCGGTTTCTGTGTCACCACGGTGCCCCCAAGCCTTCCTGTCAAATGGGGTCCCCCCGGGCTTAATCTGAGGCCTACAGCCCCTCTCTCAGTGGGTCCCCGTGCCCCGTGTGATGCGCTGCTGTTGTTGTGTGCGGCTGGGTGTGACTGCACTGGATAGGTTAGGGTGTGTGTGTGACTGCGCTGATTGGGTTAGGGGGTGTGTGTGACTGCGCTGGTTGTGAGCGGGTGTGTGTGTGACTGCGCTGGTTGGGTTAGGGTGTGTGTGTGACTGCGCTGGTTGGGTTAGGGTGTGTGTGTGACTGCGCTGATTGGGTTAGGGGGTGTGTGTGACTGCGCTGGTTGTGAGCGGGTGTGTGTGTGACTGCGCTGGTTGGGTTAGGGTGTGTGTGTGACTGCGCTGGTTGGGTTAGGGTGTGTGTGTGACTGCGCTGGTGGGGTTGGGGGGTGTGTGACTGCGCTGGTTGTGAGCGGGTGTGTGTGTGACTGCGCTGGTTGGGTTAAGGTGTGTGTGTGACTGCGCTGGTTAGGTTATTGGATGTGTGTGGCTGCGCTTGTTGTGAGCGGGTGTGTGTGTGACTGCGCTGGTTGGGTTAGGGTGTGTGTGTGTGACTGTGCTGGTTGGCTTCGGGTGTGTGTGCGGCTGCGCTGGTTGGGTCAGGGTGTGTGTTTGACTGTGCTGGATGGGTTAGGGTGTGTGTGTGTGACTGCGCTGGTTGGGTTAGGGGGTGCTGAGCGGGTGTGTGTGACTGCACTGGTTGGGTTAGGGGGTGCTGAGTGGGTGTGAGTGAATGTGCAGGTTGGGTTGGGGGTTGTGAGCGGGTGTGTGTGTGTGTGTGTGTGTGTGTGTGTGACTGTGCTGGTTGGGTTAGGGGGTGCTGAGCGGGTGTGTGTGTGTGTGTGTGACTGCGCTGGTTGGGTTAGGGGGTGCTGAGCGTGTGTGTGTGTGTGTGTGTGTGACTGCGCTGGTTGGGTTAGGGGGTAGAACAAGGGGACTTGAATCCCATTAGTGCTGGGCCTTGGGTCTGTGGGTCTGTGGGTGTATGGGAGCAGCCTGCCAGGCACCAAGTCATCCATCAGCCCACCATGCCGTCTTCCACTTATACACACACACACACACACACACACACACAGACAAACAGAGCGTCTGTGTCTGTGTGCGTCTATGCGTCTGTGTGTGCATGTGTGCGTGTGTGTGTGCGTGTGTGTGCGTGCTTGTGTGTGCGTGTGTGTGTGTGTGTGTGTGTGTGTGTGTGGCTTGTCAACCAGACAGTTATGTTGAAATTGCTTGGGTTCAATTGCATTAGGTGACATAAGTCATTATGTCGGTTTGGTTACCGTTTCTCACAGCGTGTGTGCGTTGTAGGTGCCGCTGTGTGTCTCTGCGTTAGCACTTTATTGGTGTGTGTGTTTGTGTGTGTGTGTGTGTTTGTTTGCCTATGCTGCACCATGAAAGCGTTGATTGTTTAGATTTATGTCAGTATTTGTTGGTGTGTATTTATATCTTTGGTCATTAAAACTAGGCCATTGCATGATACGTCGATGCGACTTCCTAATTCCTTATTGATATAAACAGTCGAAAAAGATGAAAGTGCAATCTCATGTCTGGAGAGACGGATGGGGAGAAAGAGAGGGAAAAAAAGAGGGGCATAGGCAAGTAGATACAGAGATATGGAGAAATGGAGAAAGAGAAAATGTGAGAGAAAAAAGAGTGAGAGAATAAGAGTGAGAGAGTGAGCGCAGGGGGGTGATTCGGAGGGAACAGTCACAGCTCGATAGACTCAGGGAGAGAGAACGAGAAACAAAGACATACAGTAAAACACACAAAAGATAATCTGAGAGGGACAAAGCAGGAGAGAGAGAGAGAGAGAGAGAGAGAGAGAGAGAGAGAGAGAGAGAGAGAGAGAGAGAGAGAGAAGAGAGAGAGAGAGAGAGTGAGAGAGAGAGAGAGAGAGAGAGAGAGAGAGAGAGTGAGAGAGAGAGGGGGAAAGAGAGGGAGAGAGAGCGAGAGATGTGTGAGATGGTGCAGGGATCTGATGGTTACCATGACATTGTCCTGTCTTTAAACTGTCTGGGCAGTAGTTTTGTTGTTATTTGATTCGAGTTTATTGACCAATAACAGCACAGGACAGTTATCAGCGTGTGAGTGTTTCTTGAAAATAAAAAGACGGACGGATGGATGGATGGGGGAAAACAAACAAACAAATAAACAGGAAAACAAATAAACAGAAAAACAAATAAACAAACAAACAGTGGAGCAGATGACATGAGGCGCAGGGCAATTAGGGGCTAGGCCCCGACTGGCAGTCAATATAGCTCCCCGTCTGCCCTCCCTCCCCCTCCTCCCTGTCTCCCCTCCGTCCTCCCCCTCCCCTCTGTCTCACTCATCTCCTCCCCCCTGTCTCCCCGCCCTCCTCCCCTCTGTCTCACCCATCTCCCCCCTCCCTCCCTCCTCCGCCCTGTCTCCCCACTCCGCTCTCAGCTTGATACGACAGATGGAAGGCATCATTATCAGAACTGCTGCTGACGCTCCGAGAACGACGAAGACATGCATACACACACACACACACACACACACACACACACACGCGCGCGCGCGCGCTGACAAACACACACACACGCTTATCAGTCATGTACATGCATTTCAAATTCTAATAGAATGCCCACATATGAAACTCCCCAAAATGTCATGAGCACACTTGCGCACACACACACACTTTCACACACACTTGCACCCTGCTTATGAATTTAGTTGTGAATATAATTACACTCTACTCTATTGTTTTATTAACACTGGCAGGCAGAAAAGGCCTGTGTATGTAGCATGTAGTGTGTGTATGGAGTCAGTCATCACACTGTCCTCTGATAGACTAGCTCATTGATTTTGCTTATTGTTTGTCTCCGGGCAATGGTAGTCCTTTTTACACACACACCAACACACACACGCACACACGTACGCACGCACGCACGCACACACACACACACACACACACACACACACAGAGAGAGAGAGAGAGAGAGAGAGAGAGAGAGAGAGAGAGAGAGAGAGAGAGAGAGAGAGAGAGAGAGAGAGAGAGAGAGAGAGAGAGAGAGAGAGAGAGAGAAGCATTCCAAATTGTTCGATTAAGTGGGTCATCCTTTCCTACGGTCTCTTGAAAGAGAAAAAGCTTTTTGTGCGTCTCTAGCCGAGAGGCAATCGCACCCTGCCATGGTTTTTGGCTGCACGTTTCATGAGTATTTATGGAATATCCAGTCATTCGCCGTGTTGAAGCCCGCCTGGCTGGGCTGTGTGTTTGTATGTGTGTGCGACTACCCGTGATGAAGGGCTTGTGGGGGTCTCTATCTCTGTAATCAGAGAAAGGGAGAGAGGGAGAGAGATAGAGTAAGAGAGAGAGAGAGGGGGAGAGAGAGAGAGAACAAACAAGCTGAATTTGAGACAGAGATAAAGTGTGTAACGGACAGTCAGCAATGTACAGACTGAAAAAGGAAAGAGACAGAGGCAGAGGTGCTGGTAAACGATAGAGAGAGGGAGAGAATAAAAGAGAGAGAGAGAGGGGAGAAAGAGAAAGGAAGGACAATGAGACAAAAACAAATGAAGAGAGGGAGAGAAATACCGGGAAAGAGAGAGGTTGAGAAAGAGTAACAGACAGACAGAGAGAAAGAGAGAGGTTGAGAAAGAGTAGCAGATAGAGAGAGAGAAAGAGAGAGGTTGAGAAAGAGTAACAGATAGACAGAGAGAAAGAGAGAGGTTGAGAAAGAGTAACAGATAGACAGAGAGAAAGAGAGAGGGCAGCCACATAGAGGGAAGGACATTTGGCCTGGGAGCAGTGGAGGGGCCGGCCTGTCACATCCAATGAAGGCCAATCCCTTAGCCCCTCTCTGAGAGAGAGAGAGAGAGAGAGAGAGAGAGAGAGAGAGAGAGAGAGAGAGAGAGAGAGATAGAGAGGACACAGAGGACACTGTGGACGGAGGCGAGGTGACCATTCAAAATGGATGCCCCCCCCCCCCGCCGCCACTGATCCACGTCCATCCTCACATCTGTCCCTCCGTCCCCGCCCAAAGAGTCGGGAGAGCTGTGGTGGGTTGGCTGTGTTGGCCGAGAGCAGAGGAGGGGCTTCAGAGGAGGGCCTTCAAACACGGAGAGCCGTTTTGACGGATGCTTCAGCCTCCCAACGGTAGAATGCCCCAGTGAAAAGGCCCCTCCTAACCAACGTAAATGAGCTATCTCGGAAATAGATTGCGCTGTCAGTTACTTGGGCGAGCGTGCACGTCAGCAGAAAGCCTGTGCTCGGTTCCACCTGGCGATGATGTTACATGTCTATTCTCAGGCCGCTGCACCTCAGCGTTTCGTCTCCGACAGCTAGCCGCAGAGCCGGGATAATACACGTTTGAATAACGCTCCTATTGGCGACTCCTATGGTGTTCGTAATTGACGACCAATTTGTAAAGCACTTTGAGTCCTGGAGAAAAAAAAAAGCGCTTAAAGCTAAATACAATTAATTATTATGGTGAAGAGCAGCATTTAGTACTTGAAAAAAAAAAAAACGTTGATGAAGTGTTGTCAAAATGACCAGACTTAATTATCTAGTGTGCATACTGTACATGGCTAAATGGGGCCATGTTGTCTCAAACTGTGTGTCTATACAACAACACATGTCTCTACGGCAAGAACGCATGTCTAAACAATAACAACGTGTCTATACAACAACAACACGTGTCTCTACGACAACAACGCGTGCCTCTACGACAACACCACGTGTCTATACAACAACAACGCGTGTCTAAACAACAACGTGTCTGTGCAACAACAACGTGTCTCTACAACAACTGCACGTGTCTCCACGACAATACCACGTGTGTCTACAACAACACCGCGTGTCTCTACGACAACACGTGTCTCTACGACAACAACAACTCATGTCAATACAACAACACGTGTCTCTACGACAACAACAACACATGTCTATACAACAACACGTGTCTATACAACACCGCGTGTCTCTACAACAACAACACGTGTCTATACAACAACACGTGTCTCTACGACAACACGTGTCTCTACAACAACAACAACTCATGTCAATACAACAACACGTGTGTGTCTATACAACACCACGTGTCTATACAACAACACGTGTCTCGACGACAACACCGCGTGTCTCTACAACAACAACAACACATGTCTATACAACACCGTCTACTATACAACAACAACGCGTGTCTCTACAACAACAACAACAACACATGTCTATACAACACCGCGTGTCTCTACAACAACAACAACACATGTCTATACAACACCGCGTGTCTCTACAACAACAACAACAACACATGTCTATACAACACCGCGTGTCTCTACAACAACAACAACACATGTCTATACAACACCGCGTGTCTCTACAACAACAACAACAACACATGTCTATACAACACCGCGTGTCTCTACAACAACAACAACACATGTCTATACAGCAACACCACGTGCGTCTGTACAACAACACCACGTGCGTCTCCGCGCTCCGTCACCTGCCTCTCTCCCCCCTCTGAGGTTTCTGCCCTTACGCGACGTCAGTTAGCGTAGCCGCTAGCGAGCCACGGGACCCTCCACGGCTTCAGAACCCACAGGGTCATCTGAGTCAGGACCCGGTGGGAGACGATGGGGTCGGGCCGGGTCAGGGCTAGGGCCGCCGAGATTCTCGAGGGGGGGAGGGGACGGAGACGAGTCAGCGCGCGGACAGTCACGGAACCAGGAGTCATAGACTGGACACCCAAACGCCCTGGCGATGGAAACCATGGCTGACAGGATACCCACACGTCCTCCTTTGGGTTTAGATTGCACAGAGTGCACGTGCCAAGGCATCGAAAGGCCGTTGGACATCGGACCAGGATAGCGCCGACGCGCTCGTGACGGGATCCACGGCTGGGACACTTTGAAAAGTTTGACGCGCAGCTCGTTCCAACCGTCGTCGGGAGTGACTCTGTCGGGAGGGACTCCGTCGGGAGGGACTCCGTCGGGAGTGACGTGACGGGATTAGTTGCCGTGGGCGGGGCTTTCACTGATCGCTTGTCAAACACAACCAGGGCCCTCAAACTCACTGGAGGAAACCGCCGAAGCTCTTCTACGCGTTCTGTCTCTATGGTCAGGGGTTTATGGGGGAGCAGCACGGACGGAGGGGACGGAGGGAGAGGAGGAGGGGTGCGAAGGACACCCTTCACCCCGGGAGGAAGAGGAGACGCACGCCGGCCTCACCTCCTCCCCTCTCCTTCACCGAGGGCTGTCGTCTTTCACTGCGCTTCCCTCCCTTCTTCCTGTCATCGATGACTCATACCTCCCAGAGAGAGAGAGGGAGTGAGAGAGAGAGGGAGAGAGAGAGAGAGAGAGAGAGAGAGGCAGAGAGGCAGAGAGGCAGAGAGAGAGCTAGAGAGGCAGAGAGGCAGAGAGGCAGAGAGGCAGAGGGATGGATAGAGAGAAGAGGAATGAGAGAACGTTAGGGAGTGAGGTGGAGAGCCAGAGAGAGAGACGGGGAGCGAGCGAGATGGAGAGGCGGACAGATAGAGAGAGGCGAAGAGAGAGAGAGAGAGAGAGAGAGAGAGAGAGAGAGAGAGAGAGAGAGAGAGAGAGAGAGAGAGAGAGAGAGAGAGCGAGAGAGAGAGAGAGAAAGGGGAGTTGAGGGGGGGTGAGACTAGGACATCGTAGTGAAACAGATGAGGGGGAATGGACGAGGGTGTAAAATCAGATGAGATGTGGTTGCCATTACTTGTTCCAGTGCATTACACGTTGATGGCATCCAACTCATAACTAAACTCTATAGTAAACAGTAACACACCATTATGTAAACGCACAGAAGGACTTGTTTGATATCTACACGTTGTCAACACCTCCAATACCGTTTATTTCTCCTAACCTTTAGCACAGTCCATTTCTCATTACGCAAGATGTAAACCTTCCCCTATTTTATCCCTCCCAAAATTAAATGAATCAGTTTGGGAATGAGAAGATGCCAGGGCCTATAATGAAACCTAACAATCTGGTCGTTTTTTTTTCTTATTTTTTTCTCTTTATTCCAGTAGTACGTGTCCAAATCGGAAGACGTTAATCTGTAATTCATCTCCGGTTGGAATAATCTCCGGCTGGCGTTCCGGCGTGCGTCACTCACCGCGATGCGGGGCCACACACACACTTTGACTCTGATCCCTAATCTGTAATCCCTCCGCCCCGCCCCTCCCCTCATCCCCAACCAACCCCGGCTCAGCCCAGACGGACCCCCGCCGAGATGTGCCGGCTGATACACCCCAGCAAACGGCCCAGAAGGAGAGGCCTTTGATGGGGGGGAGAGTGAGGAGTTGGGAGGGTCCTGTGTGTTACGGGGCTGGAGGTCCGCGGGCCTTGCTCAGTGGAAAGGGAGACCCCACTGTGAGTCTCTGTCTGGCCCAGAGCACTCACGCTGGGAGCTGGGGAGGCAAGGGCCATAGTTGGCAAGAAGCACTTTGAGAGAGACAGACAGAGAGAGCGAGAGAGAGTGTATGTGTGTGTGTGTGTATATATGTGAGTGTAAAGTTCAAAGATAAATTATGTGCGTTCGTGCGTGTGCGTCGGTGTTAATGTGTTATGCATGTGAATATATGTGTATGTGTGCGTGTGTGTGTGTGTCTCTGTGCGTGGATAGTTATTACATGTTTGATCTTATGATCGTACGTACGAGAGTGTGTTTGAGTGTGTCTGTGTGTGTGTGTGTGTGTGTGTGTGTGTGTGTGTTTTATGAGTGTGTGATGTGTCTGCAGGTGCACATCCAGGTGGCCTCCTAAAATCCTGACCATAAATTTATAGCGGTTCTTTTGTGATTGCGCGTGCACGTTCCTTGTGCCTGCGTATAGGTGTGTGTGTGTGTGTGTGTGTGTGTGTGTGTGTGTGTGTGTGTTTGACTGAGGTAGACTCTGTCACCCTCCGGGCCTCACATACGCTCCAAAATAAACAGCTCCCGCGGCCCAGAATTACTATCGATCCGCACGGAGCAGTCAGCTGTATTGGTGAAAGACAGTGAATGAGAGAGAGAGACAGAGAGAGAGAGAGAGAGAGAGAGAGAGAGAGAGAGAGAGAGAGAGAGAGAGAGAGAGAGAGAGAGAGAGAAGGGGAGAGAGAGAAAGAGAAAGAGAGAGAGAGAGAGAGAGAGAGAGAGAGAGAGAGAGAGAGAGAGGAAACAGAAATAGATAAAGAAAAACAAAGTGTGAAACAGCGAGGGAGGAGATGGAGGACCCAAAGGACAGGCAGGAGAGACCAGGAGAGACCAGGAGAGACCAGGAGAGACCAGGAGAGAGAGAAACAGCCAGAGACCTTGGACAACGTTCCCCGTCTGACTGAGGCGGACGCGTTTTCGGGTGCCTTTGTTTAGCATGAACAGCTAATTTGAAAAGGGTTATGGAGAACACGAGAGCGCTCATCCACGTGGGTGTGTCCCCCCCCCCCCCCCCCCCCCCTCTCTCTGTCCCTTTCTACTATAGTACCACCAGCAGACTAAACTCCCCGACCCCTCTGATCACACCACCCCCCCCCCCCCCCCCCCCACCTGCCCCCTCCCCGATGTGGGAGTAAATAATAGGGACGTTTGATGGACAGGCAGCCCCTGCCGTCTGTTTCCTGTCAAACAGATGATTGGTGGCCCGCCCCCTCTGGCTGAGGCTCATGGGTAGTATAGGCAGGGTGAAGTGGCAGCTCCATTTAAGGCCCGCTGGATGGATACCTCTTCAACCCCACGCGGATGTGTGTGCGTGTGTATGTGTTTTTCGTGTGTGTCCTCTAGTGTGTGCGTGTGTGTGTTTTGTGTGTGTCTTCTAGTGTGTGCGTGTTTTTGTTTTGTGTGTCCTCTAGTGTGTGTATGTGTTTTTTATTTTTTTTATTTTGTGTGTGTGTGTGTGTGTGTGTGCATTTGTGTGTTGGTTTTGGGTATGTTTGTGTTTGTGTGTGTGTGTGTGTGTGTGCGTGTGTGCGTGTGTGTGTGTGTGTGTGTGTGTGTGTGTGTGTGTGTGTGTGTGTGTGTGTGTGTGTGTGTGTGTGTGTGTGTGTGTGTGTGTGCATGTACGTGTGTGTTTGTGTGTGCATTTGTGCGTCTGTTGGTTTTGGGTATGTGTTTGTGTGTTGCTATTTTCATTCACAAAAACGAATGCCTAGTGAAATGTCAGTAGAGAAAAGGTCATGTGATCAGATTATTCTAAAATATAGGGCCGTTTTGTTATGCTTTTCATTGTCAGAACACAAATACAGTCTTTCTGGCTCTCTGACATTTCATGGTTGTCATCGCATTCTCCCATTGCTGAAATAAACACCAAGACCTATTTATTATAATCCTGGGCGCTGCCATGGCAACGGCCGTCGGTTGGAGCCCGGTGCAGAATGGATCTGTCGGGGCAGGAACCTAAAGGCCCACAAAGCTCCTGGGGACTTCACGAGTCTGCACCAGCAGGCGGATGACGACTGCACATGTTCTTCATGTTTGTGAGGTGGGTGGGGGGGTGGGTGGGGGGGCTTTGGGGGGGGGGGTTTCCCGCCTCCGCATTCCCAGCAGTCGCCAGCCAGCTTTTCTGGGCCGGTTTGCGAAGCCAACGCTCTGGTTCCGACAGCGCACAGATCCTACACGCTCCCTGTCGGGTCCTCATCATGTCGATCGATGCGGAGGCTCGGAATGTCAACACCGGCCTGGGCCGCCCGCGGCCCGCAGGGGGAACGACGCATTTTGTTCTACGAGCAACAGGACATCTCTATAATACCTCTGGAGTCCTGTCTGCGCTGTCCTAGGTCT
>JAPMUY010001604.1:117500-122500 GCA_026901105.3 Galaxias olidus | reverse complement strand
CAGGAAATGGAAAAGGGAAAGCCATTTCATGGGCCGAAGATGGAGAAAATCAGAAGGCTTCCGACACTAGTGTTGACATATACACACGGGGTTATTATTATTTTGTTCAGCCACCTTTCTTTCTTTCTCTGTTTCTCTCTCTCTCTCTCTCTCTCTCTCTCTCTCTCTCTCTCTCTCTCTCTCTCTTTCTATCTCTCTCTCTTCAATCTTTCTCTCATTCCGTCTATTTGGTGGCAGTGAGGCAGTGGTGAGCCGGAGTGATAAAGGTCGTCCTTTTGTCATCAAAACTCCAGATTAGTTTTCGCTCGGGGTGGATCCTCCGTCTCCTTCTTTATCACTGGGGCCAGAGAGAGAGAGAGAGAGAGAGAGAGAGAGAGGAAAAGAGAGGGGCGAAAGGGGAGCGGGGGGGGGGGGGGGGGGGGGGAGAGAGAGAGAGAGGGGGGTGTGGGCGTGCGGCAGGGGTGTAACTTTCCCAACCCCTATCTGCACAGTGAGACCTACCGCCAGCCTCTCCATTCTGAGACTCTATCCTCTCTGTTGTCCTCGCCGACACACACGTTTGTTCACCAAAAAAAAAAAAACTTTGAGATCGACAGAGATGAAAAGAAGAAGGATTTCACGCGTGGCTTGGGCACGTATTCATCGCAATGCAACACGGTGTTTTCTGTTTGTAGGATTTTAATGCATGATCTCTGTCAATTTGAATCAGAGTCAGCTACAAGTATTTTACAGACAGTTTAACAACCTCTTTGCATGCCCTGTAGGCTACACACACTGTCGCACATGCCTACACACACACACACACACACACACACACACACACACACACACACACACACACACACACCCTCGCTCCCTCTTCATAGACCTTGTTAACCTCCCTGCTGTATACACAGGCTTCGAAATGCCTCCAGTGGAGGTGACGGAGGAGTTCAAAGGTCCCAGGTCAGCTCAGGGTTGCCCGGCAGCCCTTCAGCATCACTGCACTCTGACAGAGGTCAGCCTATCTGTTAGGATCTGGCCCCTGTTCAGACGTCTTATTCCACTAGGTTTGGTCACCGGGAAAGCTTGTGCTAATATACATACATAGTCAAAACACGACGACTGTAGTAGAGTAGTGTTTTCCTTTGAAGCCCTAACCTCTCACTCCACTAATAATACAGTTAAAATAAAGACAAATAAATAGCTCAATAACACAATTTTGATGCAGTCGAATAAATATAACAAACACAATTCTGATACAGTTTAAATAAATGTCACGAACACAATTTGAATACAGTTAAATAAATATCACAAACACGATTTTAATACAGTTAAATAAATGTCAGGAACACAATTTGAATACAGTTAAATAAATATCACAAACACGATTTTGATACAGTTAAATAAATATCACGAACACGATTTTGAATGCGAGACCGTTTAAACGAGTTAACCTAAAAGAACTGTCCCTTATCACACAGTCAAAGGGAACGGGGGTGGAAGGTGTTTATCTGTGCTCTCTGTGGTGGACACACACACACACACACACACACACACACGAACACTTAGACACATTCCCCAACAATTTGTCTGTGGCGTTCTGGTATGACAGAGGCTGACACGCTGCTGGCCGAGCTCCAGTGAAGCGATGGCAGGGTTGAACATGTGTCACCCTGACAGCGGTGGGGGGGGGGCGTCCCAGAGGGCCGGAGCTACAGGTCACAGTCACAGGGAGGGAGGGCATAGGAGCTACACAGCGGAGCCAATGTCACAGGGGATGCCGGGGGTGGGGGGGTGGGGGTGGGGGTGGGGGGGTCACGTAAACAAACAGCCCGGATTGATTAGAGCTCGATTGAGAAAGCTGAGCGCAGAGACGCTGGCTCCACATTTAGACACACACACACACACACACACACACACACACATACACACACACACACACACACTTGCAGTGCTAAGACACATATAGCATAATACAATGTACAGTGCACGCGTGCGCGGCGGTGTGTGCCTCGTGAACCAGCACACACACTCGCACGGAACCCCAGAGGCCCGGAAAGAGAGCGCCCTGACGGGGGTGGGGGGGCGGCGGGCTGATAAGGAGATGCAGGGCACGCTGCAGACACCATCAAGTCTGAACTTGAGCTCGCCCATCTCTCCCTGTTCTTTAGCAACCGGTCTTAAGGGGCCAAAAAAAAGTTGCGTTCGAAAAAAACAGAGAGAAGAAGAGAGAGAAGAAGAAAAAAAAAAGAGAAAGAGAAGAAGTTTGTTTGGAGCCGCGCGATCGAGTGTGTTAAGGAGCGTCTTTATGAGCGCCCCGGGGGGACGTGACGCACGCACACACACACACACACACACTCACACACACAGAGAGCACACACACACACACGCACACACACACATGCACGCACGCACGCACGCTTGCACGCACGCACACACACACACAGAGAGAGCACACACACACACACACACACACACACACACACGCACGCACACACACACACACATGCACACACACACACGGCGGCACCGCCAGCGCACGCCGGCCCCGGCTGCAAGGAGTTTGTTGTCATAGCAACAGTAAAATGAGATGACTTTACTGTCAGCCGTAATGTTTCACGGCCCCCGTCGCCGCCATGGCAACATAACAAGAAGGATAGAAAAGGAAGGGGGGGGTGGGGGTGGGGGGAGGGCAAGCCGTCTCCACGTTACCCTGGACTCCCACCAGCAGCAATGTCACACCAGTGCCCTTCCTTCTGTTTCACACACACACACACACACACACACACACACACGCACACACACACACGCACGCACACACACACACCTTGACAAAAAGCCTGTCACACACACTTTCCACCCCGACCCTGCTGATGAGGGACTTTTCTATTTCCGGCAGCAGACGACGGCACTCTCCAAACGCTCCTCTTCGCTGGGCCCAATTAGAATCCATTACGCTCAATGTCAATATTGTTGTAACAATGGCCGCCGTCTGTGGGAGACAGGTAGCTTGTTGAATCCCGGCGCGAGGCTGTCAGCGGCGGCGGTTGGAGAGCAGATCAAAGACCCAGCCGTCAGCCGGGCTCCGAGCTGCCAGCCTGACGAAGCCCGCGGAGCGCCGAGGTGGCCGCGGAGCGCCGAGGTGGCCGCGGGGCCGCTGGCTGGCTGGCTGGCGGGGCCGCGTTCCGCCGCGTTCCGCCGCGTTGACGGCAGCCTGTGTACATCACAGGCTATATTTAGCCCCGCCGCCTCTGCCGTCGCCAGGCCGACGCTGTTGCGCGGAGCCCACATCTGCCTCCGCTGCCGTCGCCGAGCGAAGGGGAGGAGCGGCGTCGCTTTTTGGGATGGCGTTGCCGTGGAGACGGCGCGGCGCAGCGGCAGCCTGACAGTTGTCGCGGTGGGAGGGCTGGGAGGTGGGGGAGGGGGGGGGGGGGGGTTGCGTTTTGGCGGGTGGCCGGGGTTGACAGGGTGGCAGCTGTCCGTCAATCAGGCGGAGTGAGGGGACAGATCACTGGATGATCACCTTGGATTAGAGAGGGATCGCGACGGGGGTCCCGTAACGGATCTGGGCTTAATCCTCACGGCCCAGTGTCTCTGTGGGATGTGTGTGTGTGTGTGTGTGTGTCTGTGTGTGTGTGTGCGTGTGTGCGTGTGTGTGTGTGTGTGTGTATGTTGTAGGCTGACTAAATGCTGGCGTTCGTCTCTTAATCTGGGTTTGCGTGTTTCCTTTTTTTTCTGTGTCCGTGCATCTGCACAAGCATGTGTTTTAATGTGTGTGTGTGTGTGTGTGTGCATGTGTGTGTGTGTGTGTGTGTGTGTGTGTGTGTGTGTGTGTGAGTGTGTTAATGTGCGTACGTGTCTATGCCAGCCTGAGCGTGTGCATGTGCATGCATCCCCACACAGTGTGTGTGTGCTGAACTCTGTTCCCAGGCAGAGCAGATTACTCTGTCTGTCACTACTGGACGGCTCATTCCCATGGATACCCTTCACCATGACACTCAAAGGCGGGATTGGACGCTGTGTGGCATTGTGATATTCAGCTGCAAAGCCCCTTTGTGGCACACAACCTTTCTCTATGGAAGCAATCATGGATGGAGGGATGAATGAAGGGATGGATGGACGGATGGACGGATAGATGATGGATGGGTGGATTAGATGATGGATGGATGGGTGGATGCATTAGATGATGGATGGATGATGGATAGATGGATGGATGATGGATAGATGGATGGATGATGGATAGATGGATGGATGGACGGATGGACGGATGACGGGACGAACGGACGGACGACCGGCTGAGTGACCGGACGCATGCCAAGCAGCAGGCTAGTTTGCTGACTGTTTTTACGGTGGAACGGTTTTAACGACTGGCTTGTCGACTGCTCGGACGGCCTGATTGGCTGCGGGGCGGAGTGGCTGAGCGAGTGGGAGGGGTGGTGGTGGGGGGTGGGGGTTTATTTCGAGCGGCGTTCGTTATGAGGCTGTCACCCGGCGACGGGCACACGCTGCGCTAGCAGCGATAGCCGCGGTAATTAGCCATGCGGCCGTCGTATCTGTTTCCAATACGTTTGACGTTACCTTTGAGATATAATTACAAATCAATGTCGCGCGGTGTCGTGGCTTTTCGCGGTGGATACGACTTCGTATCCGTGGTGACATGTATTTACTGCAGCACGTGTTTGCCGTCTCAGCCACTGGGGCAGAGGATGGCTGTAGATGACGTTGATCAATATGTTTTATCTTGTAAACTTTTTTGTTATATCTAATGCTCACTTCATGTATATACACTTCCAAAGTTTTCTTTTTTTGTCGCCTTCCTAAAGCACAGCCTTCTGTAACTCCTGTCCAGAAATGACAGAATCCTCCCGTGTAGGCTACATGGGCCCTCAGCGTTCCTCGTTGCTAACTGTCTGTCTGTGTGTCTGCTCTGTCCCAGCGTTCCTCAGTGCTAACCCCCCCTCTGTGTGTCCGCTCTCTGTCCCGTCCACCAGGAGTGCTCCCAGGGCTGGATGGGCCCC
>JAPMUY010001604.1:105000-112500 GCA_026901105.3 Galaxias olidus | reverse complement strand
TGTGTGTGTGTGTGTGTGTGTGTGTGTGTGTGTGTGTGTGTGTGTGTGTGTGTGTGTGTGTGTGTGTGTGTGTGTATATGACTCTGTGGCCTTGCCTTGCCTTCCCAGAGCCCATTGTAAATAGACAGAGGCCGGGCCTGTGTAGCAGAGAGGGCTGGGTCAGACCCCGGCACAGCAGCGCACGGGCTCCAGCCAGCAACAACAGCCCCATTCTCCCCTCTCCGAACCCGCAGAGGAAGAGGAAAAATAGGCCTTCGCCGGGGCCGACCACAATTCCAAACGGGGGAAAAATATCCATGCGCAAGGAAATATAATAAAGCCCAGTTTGTCTCCAGTGAGAGGAATATCCGAGTGAATGGATGGAGCCATGATTGAGGGAAAGGAGAGAAGTAAAGCTCCTAATACGGCCGAGATATCAGGCGAGCCCTATTACTCCTAACCCTAATCCTTTAAGATCTACATGGAGCTGCCCAGGGACAAGGGGGCCAGAGGTGGGGTTTGGAATGCGGCCCAAATCTCCTCATCTACCTCCGCCTGCCTGGCTGGAGTCTCCTCAGTGGGAAACGGGAGACCTCTGTCGATCTCCAGCTTCTTCCTTCTCAGCTCCATACCACCCCCCCGCCCCCCTCCAACACCCCCCCTCACACCCCCCGCTCACACACACGCACACACACACACACACACACACACACACACACACACCCCCAGAGCCAAGAAAGAGCACACCACAGGTGTAATCCGAGTGAAAACCTCTTCCTGTGATTCCGGCTATCGTATTGGCCCTGCGTACCGGGGTGTGTGTGTGTGTGAGAGGGGGGGGGGGGGGGGGGGTGACATCCGAGTCGGGATTGGTCAGCCGGGTGGCGATGGCAACAGCCCAGCAGACAGCGCTGCTGTGGAGAGCATTGATTTAACCGGCTGGCAGGCGGGCGGGCGAGCGAGGGAGCGGGAGGCACGCACACACACACACACACACACACACTATGGCACACACACACAGCTAGAGGCTGGCAGGTTGTAGCCGCGAGGGGAAATTTGGTCCGGCGGGGGTCACCTCTGTGGGGGTGAGAAATGTCTGCGTGTGTGTGTGTGTGTGTGTGTGTGTGTAATATCATGCTCTCAGTGGGAGGCATCGCTGGCAGTAATAGACCCACTCCAGGGAGCAGGCCATGCTGGGTAATATCACACTCTGTAGGGAGTACGGCTAGACCCACACACACACCCACACACCCACACACACACATACACTCTCACACACTCACACACTCACACACACAGAGAGAGTTCACATATAGGAATAATATGAAAAAACTGACATACAGTACTAAGGCGCACACCCAGCCTACTCCGGCTCTTATTTCCTCCTTATTCCATGGAATCATGCAGGGTGGACACCCCCACAACAATCACGACTCCCTCCAAACAATGTAATCCGAGGAAAACAATGCGTCCTCCCAGGCTTTCATCAGACGACAAGACAACCCTTTCATCGCCCGCCTGCCAACAGACAGGGACACAGGGCCTACATAGGAATAGCTTTTGTACAAATAACAACTGGCTCTATTGAGACGGCTTTGTTTCGCCTGTTTGTCTTCTGATTCTTTCAACCTGCACAGACCTGCATTGAATTGAAGCAGATTTATTTTTTGGAAAACATTCTGGCGGACTAGGATGGGGAATTTTTTTTTACTTTTTATTTTATTTACTTTTGATGTGTCGCGTCCCCCTCAGAAGACACCTTTACTGTTACACGTGACACACACACACACACACACACACACACACACACACACACACACACACACACACACACGCGCGCGCGCGTGCGTACTGGAGCGCTCCTCTGTTGTGCGGCGTGTCGTTGACGTGGCAGATCAAAGCCATGCCGAGGATGGAAGAAGTGTGCTTCGTGTTGGAGTGGAGGCTCCTCCCTCCCTAATCTAAAGGATGGCTTCCTAAGACCCTGATGGAATGCCGACAGCTTCATTAGACATTTGGGGGGGGGGGATCCTTTGATCTAAAAATAAAACACCCCAGCATCGCCTCTGCAACGGAAAAATTACGGAGTTTCCGCCTGTCTTAAGCCCAAAGAATTTTTACCTTTTTTTTTTTTTCTCCTATTTTTTGGGGGGGGGGGGGGGGACATTCCGGGGATATGGAAGGAGACGAGGATATATGAACGCTCCTCCCCGGTGCCTGGGAGTGTTATCTTCTGACAGAATATGAATGCAGACGGCCCTGGGTCTGTGTTTAATGGATTCACTAAGTGTTCCCTTTTCCCGGGATCTCACTGGACGGGTGGGATCCCGTCTCTGGCCATGCATGCTGTGCTTCCAGTGATGTGAGGGACACCCTGTGGGGGGGTGGTGTGTGTGGGGTGGCCGTGTGTGTGTGTGTGTGTGTGGAGGAGGAGGGGGGGTGATATCTGGTCTACTACTGTTTGTTAAAGCATTTTTTGCAGCTACTAACTACATGTCTTTCTCTTCCCCCCATCCCTCCTCCTCTTTTGCCAATTTTTCTTTCTTTCTTTTTTTCTTTCTTTCTTTCTTTCTTTCTTTCTTTCTTTCTTTCTTTCTTTCTTTCTTTCTTCTTCCATCCTTTCCCCCTCTCAGAGCATAGGCAAAGGCTCGCTGTGGTCCATCGATCCGGAGTACAGACACAACCTGATCCAGGCCCTGAAGAAGACTCCGTACCATCCCTACTCTCCAGGGCTGGTCACACCCTCCGCCTCTCCCCCCACCTCACCTCAGCCATACCACCACAGGTAACTTACCTCAGCCATACCACCACAGGTAACTCACCTCAGCCATACCACCACAGGTAACTCACCTCAGCCATACCACCACAGGTAACTCACCTCAGCCATACCACCACAGGTAACTCACCTCAGCCATACCACCACAGGTAACTTACCTCAGCCATATCAGCACGGGTAACTTACCTCAGCCATACCACCACAGGTAACTCACCTCAGCCATACCACCACAGGTAACTCACCTCAGCCATACCACCACAGGTAACTTACCTCAGCCATACCACCACAGGTAACTTACCTCAGCCATATCACCACAGGTAACTTACCTCAGCCATATCACCACAGGTAACTTACCTCAGCCATACCAGCACAGGTAACTTACCTCAGCCATACCACCACAGGTAACTTACCTCAGCCATACCAGCACGGGTAACTTATCTCAGCCATACCAGCACAGGTAACTTACCTCAGCCATACCAGCACGGGTAACTGACCTCAGCCATACCAGCACAGGTAACTTACCTCAGCCATACCACCACAGGTAACTTACCTCAGCCATACCAGCACGGGTAACTTACCTCAGCCATACCAGCACGGGTAACTTACCTCAGCCATACCAGTACAGGTAACTTATCTCAGCCATACCAGCACAGGTAACTTACCTCAGCCATACCAGCACGGGTAACTGACCTCAGCCATACCACCACAGGTAACTTACCTCAGCCATACCACCACAGGTAACTTACCTCAGCCATACCAGCACGGGTAACTGACCTCAGCCATATTACCACAGGTAACTTACCTCAGCCATACCAGCACGGGTAACTGACCTCAGCCATACCACCACAGGTAACTTACCTCAGCCATACCACCACAGGTAACTTACCTCAGCCATATCACCACAGGTAACTTACCTCAGCCATACCAGCACAGGTAACTCACCTCAGCCATACCAGCACAGGTAACTTACCTCAGCCATATCACCACAGGTAACTTACCTCAGCCATACCACCACAGGTAACTTACCTCAGCCATACCAGCACAGGTACCTCACTGGACCTCCTAGAAGACCATGCCTTGGTCTGCTTCCATAGCTTCTCTATGTGTAGTCCTGTGGCTCACAGAGGAAGGTTTGTCGTTTGGAGATAACTGGTTCGCTAGCTTGATGTTTTTCTTGAAGCCTCAAAACGTCTATAAGGATTAGGTGACCTCTATAAGAGCCAGGGCTTTGACGGACTTCTCCCCCATACTTACTCTATAGCCTATGGCATTTATTCTCTCCCCATAGAGTGTTACACAACCTTTAGCTTGTGTTGTTTTCGCTTAATTGAAATGACAGGTGTCCTGCTCACGTCAAACCTTCCAGATATAGGACCATTTTATACATGACAGAACTGGTTCATATTTACTATGTATGGGAATGGGATTGCATTGCTTTTTCCACATGGGTCACTCTGGATAAAATAATCTGCTAAATGACTGTAATGTGAACGTTCAAATATGACCTTTGGACCGCGCGTCTGCGACTCTGAAAGCCCTGTATTTGCTGGTTCCACTCTACTCCGTTATGGTCCGACACCAGTGGAACCAGTGGAACCAGTGTCCTCGCACAAAGGTCGCCATCCACCCCGTCCGCTAGCTAAGTCACTGAGAGAGCTCTACTCATCCCTCTGCAGTCCGTCCATCTCTCGCTCCGTCTCTCGCCGTCCTCTTTTTCGTCACCAGCCTCCCTCATGTTCGTCACACTAACTCCCGCTTCTTTTCATTCACACACTCCCCTCTTCTTTTACCGCCCCTCGATCCCCCCCTTCTTTTACACTCAGTTCATAACCCCCCCCCCCCCCCCCCCCGCCCTCCCTCCCTCTACCCCCTCCCCCTTTTACACTCTGTCCCTCCACATCCACCATCTCTCACGTTCACCTATCACACCGATCCCCCTCTGAATATCCGGCTCCCTCCTCCTCCTCTTCCTCCTCCTCCTCCTCCTCCTCCCACTCCCCTCCTCTCATCTTTCTCTCTCCTTTTCTGTCCACTCCCCCTTTCTCTGTCCGCCGCCCGTGGGGCACATAACACTCTCCCTTCAGTCTGGTCACACTCTCTTTTCTCCTCTTTCAAATCCCCCTCTCCCTCTCTCCACCTCTCCTCGGGCGTATATCACAAGTGGCCCGGCACCTCGCTCTCGCTGTCTTCACCCTTTCTTCACCCCCTCCCCCCTTCTCTCTCATCCTCTCTCTGTCTCTCTCTCATCCTCTGTCTGTCTCTCTCTCTCTCATCCTCTCTCTGTCTTTCTCTCATCCTCTGTCTGTCTCTCTCTCTCTCTCTCTCTCTCTCTCTCTCTCTCTCTCTCTCTCTCTCTCTCTCTCTCTCTCTCTCTCTCCCCCTCTCTCTCTCCCCCTCTCTCTCTCTCTCTCTCTCTCTCTCTCTCTCTCTCTCTCTCTCTCTCTCTCTCTCTCTCTCTCTCTCTCTCCCACGTCAGTGATTGATTCCCTCTATCCACTCTCTTTCCACTTCTTGCCTCCAATGTATCATTCAATTACGACCCCTCTGTCTAATTTCCCTCTTCTCCTCAACCCTCGCACCCTATGCGTTCCCCACCTCCTCCACGTTCCCTCCATCACCTTTCCCCTCCTCTCCTTTCCTTTGTTACCGTTCCCCCTCTCTTTCGTTCCTCCTTTCTGTTCATCCTACATGTCAACGAGAGGCGCTATTAGGATTTAGCTCGTTTTCCCTTTCTTCTCTCCTTCCGTCTCTCTCTCCAGCTCTCTCTTTCTTTCTTTCCCTCTCTCTCTCTCTCTCGCTCTCTCTCTCTCTCTCTCTGGCCCCGGTGGACTGGGCAGGTTGGGGCTTGCAGCCAGTGGACTGTGTAAGACAGAATAATTGGTTCAGTGTAAAAGGTAAAAATGTCATTTTGAACAAAGAGGGATGGGGAAGAGGGAACAAATTGGGGGGCCAGTTTACGAAGGCTGGGGCGGAAAATGAAAAGGGAGAGATGTCCGTTTTCATTACACACGGCAGGGGGCCTGGGGGGGCCGGGGGAAGGGGGGGGGGGGTACATCTCCTCGTGGTGCGAGAGTGCCTGGGGTCCCTGGAGACACTCCGAACGCAGCACCTAGTTCCCCGGTGTGTCTGTATATATCTGTGTGTGTGTGCGTGTGTGTGTGTGTGTGTGTGTGTGTGTGTGTGTGTGTGTGTGTGTGTGTGTGTGTGTGTGAGGATTAAAGAAAGAGAGAGAGTGGGAAAGAAGCAGTGTTTGTGTGTTTGTGTTTGTGTGTGTGTGTGTGTGTGTGTGTGCACGAGAGAGAGAGAGGGAAGAAAGTCGTGTTTGTGCATGTTTGTATGCACTCTGGCACCGACAAGTCTGTGAAGTGTGTACGGCACAGATGTAAGGCTTCCATATGCATAGGGTCAAGGAGTGTGACGTGAGCGTGTGTGTGTAGAAATGTCATGGCTTTTTTATGGAAAAGAAGAAAGGCTATTAAAGAGAGAAAGAGTGGGAGAATGACATAAAAAGAGAGAGAGAGAGAGAGAGAGAGAGACAGAGAAAGAGAGGGGCAGAGAGAGAGAGAGCCAAAGAGAGAGAGAGAGAAAGAGAGTGAGAGAACGAAATCGAGGGCAGAGTGAAGAAAAGTGCCGAAAAATGGCAAGCATCTTTCCTTTGTCTCGCATTTTCCTCACATTTCTCTGGATATTGCTCCTAATAAACAAGGAGTGAACGTGTGTGTGCGTGTGCGCGCACATGTGCGCGCTTTATTTTATGTGTGTGTGCGTGTGCAGGCTATTATTCATTCCCTCATTCCCAGCATCATATGCAAAACATCTAAGGAGTTCCATTAGGGGGGAGGAGGAGGAGGAGGAGAGAAGATGGAGAACGTTCCGGGTAGCAGGTCACCTCCCTGGTGCATTCCTTCACACCCCCATCGGCATCTGGACTGGAATAGGGGAAGGGGGGAGCAGGGGGGAGTAGGGGGGAGGCGAGGGGAGGTGTGGGGTGCGCTGAACGACCGTCTGCCACGAGTTAGCCCTTCGCCAGCAGATTAATGCGCCCGTTGCCTAGGCGACAGGAACGCCTCCATGGCAACACATGGACTGAGACAGGTGCAGTGGAACCACAAAGCTATTTGTTGCCTGGTGAGGGAAGAGGGGGGGAAAAAAGGCAGAGAGTGAGAGAAAGAGAGTGTGGCGGGAGAAGGGGGGGAGTGGGTCGCAGGAGTGGTGGATGAAACAGTGAGGGAGAGAGAGAGAGAGAGAGAGAGAGAGAGAGAGAGAGAGAGAGAGAGAGAGAGAGAGAGAGAGAGTGAGGAGGGGAAGAGACAGGCCGTTAGCGCAGGAAAAATATGTTATCGCCGTGGCAACGCTTAACTCTCCATGGCAACAGCAGGTGGCTGGGGGCTGATTTCTTCCTTTGTGTGTGTGTGTGTGTGTGTGTGTGTGTGTGTGTGTGTGTGTGTGTGTGTGCCGTTCCTGTTGTTTATTTTTCTGGTTTTCTATTCTCTACCTGCTTTTGACTGTCTCCTTACATGGACATTTTTGAACAAGAGAGGGGAGAAGTGTCAGACCTCCAAATCCTCTCTCCCGGCTACTTAGCCGAACAATGGAGCAGCAGTGAATCTAGGACCAAACGACTTCCCTCCTCTACTCTTGACTGGCTTAATGACTGCAGCTCATCCCTCGCTAAGTACAGGGTCTCCCGCTCCTGGATGAGAGGGCTCAGTGTGCTGTGGGGTGTCAGTCTGCCTCCAGCTCCA